>JAPFFP010045612.1:0-11523 GCA_026153255.1 Solanum medicagineum | reverse complement strand
AAAGATGTAGCATCTGTCAAGGTACTCTGGAGGAATCAACAAGCTAAAAGTGCCGCATGGAAAGTCGAGAGGGACTGAAAAAGTGATACCATACCTCTTCCACTCTACTCAAGCAAAAGGTAATAACTTTTGTCCCGTCCATGATTTTAAGTCCTAAGTTTCAGCCCTCATGTCATTTTGCATGCATTCATGTTCATGTTAACAAGTTTATAGTGATTTTCGACATTCGTGTTGAGACTTTTGAAATGATGTTTAATTTGCATTTGTTGCATTCATGTCAAGCTGAAAACTTCATGATTACTTCTTTTACTCATGTTTCTTTGACTTTTGGGGACTAACATTCTCAAGGGATAGATATTGAAACACCCTCATGTGCTTCGAAATACCCCATAATAATAATTTGCATTTATCTCAAAATTTGTGCGTGATTTCGAAAATCTGACCTAATATTCTTGATCAATGGGAAATATTATGTGGGGAAAGGTTATAACCTAAATTTTAGAAGACTCATAGTTAAAAATAATTTTTGTTTAGTTTCAAATACTTGTGGTTGTCCATGCCTAGATGCGACGCGATTGGGGCGCAGACTAGTGTTGTTTGGTCTGTACGACTGGTCCGCATCATGCCAGGGATGCGGACTAGTGTAAGATTTTCCCCAGTTTTCTTATTTTGTCCAAGGGCATAATAGCCTCCAATAAATGTGAAATCTTCCATACTTAGCCATTTTCAACTCTATATCTCACAAAAACCCTCTCTAAAACCTATCCAAGACTTCATCAAATCTCTCATTCAAATTCAAGGATTTCAAGCTCAATTTTGAAACTCAAGAACCCATCTCAAGCTTTAAATTTCCCCCAAGTCAATCTCAAGAAAAATTCAAGTTTGAGGTAATGGAGCCTAACCTTCTCATTTGGTGAAACTTGTATGCTTTCAAGTTGTACTACCTATGGTTATCTTTCATTATGAAATATGAGCATAAATTATGTTGGAATTTTGTCAAGTATTAGGATTATACATGATTTGAAATATGAAAACTATGAACTGTGATAAACTTTTGAGATGGATTTCATGATACCCAAATTAAGGGTTTTATTGCAATTACAGTGTTGGCTGGTTGATTTTGAATTGATTTTACTTTCTTGTTATACTCTTGAGTTGCATGATTTTGAACAAGTATCACGAAGCCACTATGTGTTCGATGAAATTACTTGACAAGAATTCTAAAGTTGTTTACATGATTTACAAGTCAAGTGACTTCATGATGATTAAGGGCTTTCAAGCATGTTTGAATTCATGAAAAGTATCACTGATTTTACAAGTATCAAATTGAGCACTATTTTAATTTTTTTACCTCTTGTGAGCCATTTCATGTTAAAGAAAGCGTTCATGTATGATTATTATCTACTCTCATGTTCAAGTTAGGCTCCCTAATAGACTTCAAGCATGTTTATGAGCTACTCAAGTCATATTATCATATCTCTTACAAATTATCAGAGTTATGATTATTTCAAGTATTTTTTGGGATTAGAATTCACTCTTATTGAGGCTTAAGATGGGGACTCGACTCAAGGGGTCCTTATACAAATTCTTTAGTCTCTAAACTATGTGCCACTATAGGATTATGTATTATACCCTTGCTATACTAGCAGATCCATTTAGTGCATATTATCATGATTTATCATTTTTTGGTTTCCCTTAGCAAGTAGACGACACTTCGTAGGGGGTATCATGCCCGGCCACTAGTTGGAGGGTGTCATGCCCAGCCACTTATACCGAGGGGGTGTCATGCCTTGGATTCCAAGTTGTAGCTTCTCAGTCTATGTCGGTTGAGGTCTCTTCCCACATATGTATTATATATTATGCAATTTAAATGTGTTACATACATGTGTTATTACAAGCATTGATCATATATGTCATATTGAGGTTATATAACCATTGATTATGATTATATATTTTGAATATATTGACTTTTATCTTTGTTACATTGCACGCCGCATACTTAGTACATTCAAACATTCTGATGGATGCTCTATGCCTACATGATATCACCATGTTGGAACCAGAGCTCCTTTTGATCATCCTCCTCCACGTGGCTAGTTCAATTGTCCAAGAAAGCTTTAGGTGAGTCCTCAACTCTGAGGACAATATCTATTTTATTTCATGCTATGATGAGACTTGTTCCTTATGTTGTATCCTTATTGTTATGACGGTGAGCCCTGGGAAGTGTCTTGGCCCCTGTTCCATTCTAAAGTAGAGGTGTTGTTGGATAATAAGTTTGTATATGCTTTCAAGCTTTACTCTTCTTATGTTTCTATATTTACAAAAGATTTCCCTTAGTCCCGCTTCCCTTTTTATACTTGACTCTTGTTTATGTTTATTTTACTTCAGCAACCAAGGATGTGTGCATGTTACAATCAAGAGGCTTGTTTGGGTTGTCTTCAAGCTTCTCATTCGTCGTGTCACGTCTAGGCCCTAGGCTTTGGTCGTGACAACCATCAAGAATAAGTATCTGTTTCCTAGGATTGATAACTTGTTTGACCAACTTCAAGGGGCTACCTATCTCTCCATGATTGACCTTCGTTCGGATTATCATCAGTTGAAGGCAGGGGAGTGAGATATTCCCAAGACAACTTTTCGGACAAGTTTTGGGTACTTTGTGGTGATGTCATTTTGTTTAACTCATGCTTTGGCTGTGTTTATGGATCTATAGAATAGGTTGTTCAAGCCATTCCTTGAAAGGTTTGTAGTTGTCTTCATTGATAATATTCTCATTTATTTCCAAAGTGAATGAGAGCATATGGATAATTTGAGGTTGGTTATTCAAACCTTAAGGGAGAAAAAGTTGTATGCTAACTTTAGTGAATGTGAGTTTTTGTTGGGTGGGGTAACGTTTCTTGGTTATGTGGTGTCCATTGATGGTATTAAGGTTGACCCTTAGAAGACTGAGGTAGTGAAGAATTGGCCTAAACCATTGACTCTTTGGATATTCAGAGTTTCCTTGGGTTGGCTAATTATTATAGGAGGTTAAAGGATCTCATCTACTACATCTCCATTGACTAAGTTGACCCAAAAAAAGGTTAGGTTTGTGTGGTCGGATGAATGTGAGAAGAGTTTTCAAACCTTGAAGGATTGACTTACATCGACTCTTGTTATGACTATACTGAATGGCTTAAATGGGTTTGTGGTTTATTGTGATTCTTCTCGGATTAGGATGGGATGTGTGCTTATGCAACATGGTAAAGTGATAGCTTATGCATCAAGGCAATTGACGGTACATGAGCATAGTTACCCGACTCCTGAACTTGAGTTAGAAGGGGTGGTATTTGTTTTGAAAATTTGGAGACACTATTTGTATGGCATGCATGTTGATGTCTTCACCGATCACAAGAGTTTGCAATACATGTTCACACAAAGGGATCTTAACTTTAGGCAAAGGAGATGACCTCCTAAAGGACTATGACATGAGTGTACAATATTATCCCGGCAAGGGGAGTGTCGTAGCTGATGCTCTTAGTAGGCTATCTATGGGAAGTGTGCCTCATGTTAAGGAAGTGAAGAAACAGTTGGCAAAGGATGTTTACCGTTTGGCTTGGCTGGGAGTTAGGTGGGCTGACTCTAATGATGAAGCTATTCAAGTTCCAAATGGGGCCAAATCTTTGGTGGTTGTTGATGTAAAGGCTAAGCAAGATCTAGACCCATCATTGGTTGAATTGAAGAAATTGGTTGCCGAAAAGAAGATGGAGGTGTTCTCCCAAGGGGATTGTGTGCTTTGGTATCAAGATCGATTATGTGTTCTCGATGTCGATGACCTTAGGAGAGTAATCATGAGTGAAGCCCATAACTCCCATTGTTCTATTTATCCAGGATCTACTAAGATGTATCAGGATTTGAGGGAGATGTATTAATGGCACGGTATGAAGAAGGATGTAGACAAGTTTGTATCTGGATGCCCTAATTATCGAAGTGAAGGTATAACACCAAAGGCCTGCTAGTTTGACTCAGGACATTGAGATTACTACTTGGAAGTGGGGAGACGTAAAAATGGATTTTGTGGTTGGTTTGCCTCGGACCTGAAGGCAATTTGACTCGATTAGGCTATCATTGACCGAATGACTATGTCGGCTCATTTCCTACCGGTCAAGACTATTTTTGTTGCCAAAGATTATGCAAGGTTGTACATCCAAGAGTTGGTGAGGTTGCATGGTGTGCCTAGGTCTATCATATTGAATCATGGTACCCAATTTACTTCATACTTTTGGAAGTTATTTCAAAAGGCGCTTGGCACTAAGGTGAAGTTGAGCATCTCTTTTCGTCCTCAAACTGTTGGACAAGCTGAGAGGACAATTCAAACTTTGGAGGACATGTTGAGGGCTTATGTGTTGGGGTTCAAAGGTAATTGGGATGACTATATTCCACTCATTGAGTTTGCTTATAATAAAAGCTTTCATGCTAACACTGGTATGTCACCATTTGAGACTTTGTATAGTAGGAGATGTAGGTCTCTGATAGGGTGGTTTGAGTTGGGACAGATGGCTTTGATTGGCCCAGATTTGGTATTGGAGGCTATGGAAAAGGTAAAGTTGATTAGAGAAAGGTTGAAGACACTCCAAAGTCGCCAAAGGCCTATTCGGATGTTAGGAAGAGGGACCTTGAGTTTCATGTTAGTGATTGGGTGTATGTGAAGGTCTCACCTATGAAGGGTGTGATGCATTTTGGCAAAAGGCCAAGCTATGTCCCCGGTATATAGGCCCTTGTGAGATTGTTGAGCGAATTAGGAATGTGGCTTATAGGTTGGAGTTGCCTCCGGATTTGAACTCTATTCACCTGGTTTTCTATGTGTCTATGTTGAGGAAGTTGGCTGGTGATCATAGTACTGTTGTGCCTTTGGAATGTGTTGATGTTAAGGAGAACATGTCTTATGAGAAAGTTTCGGTGGAAATTTTGGATAGTCAAGTAAAGCGACTTCGTAACAAGGATGTGGCTTCGGTTAATGTGCTTTGAAGAAATCAACATATGGAGAGTGCTACATGGGAGGCGGAGTTGGACATGATGAAACGATATCCCCATCTTTTCCAATCTACTCAAGCCTAGGGTATTAGGTTCTTCCTTTTCCAAGTGGTCCTAACTCTTTCACTCTTGAGTTTCATGACATGACATGCATACATGTTCACCAAAATGATTTATATGATGTTTTGAATGATTTGGATACGTTTTAATAAGACTTTTTAATGAGTTTATGACTTTCAAGTAATAAAAATGCATTATATCTTGTGATATAATGTTTCATGTTCTAAGTCAAGCCTTGCTCTTGCATATTCGAAGATGAATGTTTCCTAAGGGGGATATGATGTAAGGTCCTGGATGTTGTACGACCTCATTGGAGTTTAAATATTTTAGTTTTGGCAAGATTTCGACCAAGGTGACGCTCCATGGGAGCCCACACGGTCTGTGTGAGGTCACACGGCCCGTGTGGAACCTCCATAGAGTAGCCCTTGGCCTTTTGAAGGGTGTTTGTCCCTTGACGTGGAGTTTCAAACCAAGGCATGCCACACATGGACCCCTCGCATTCCACGTGACACCTCACGAACCGTGTCATGGGCCGTGTCGTGACCTTAGACTTGAAATCCCACAGTTTTGGGACCAAATCTACGGGTATAGCCAAGTATACGGCCCGTATGGCCTCCTATATGGCTTCCGGAGTGAACTTTTTCTAGGTATCGAATTACCATCTCATAACTTTATCATGAAATGTTTTCTAACAGAGGTGTTAAAAGCAGTCTCACGGCCCTTGTGGCCCTCCGTGAAAGTGTTTTCGTTGAAATATTCTACATATGGGATTACCGTTTTGAACCTTCGTCAAGTAATAGTTTTCTAAGTGTCAGATCATGGACCATGCATACGGTCTGTATGACCTTGCACGGCCCATATGGTTGCCCTTGAGATGGAAAAGTTCAATTTTTCAACTCGTTTCATTAATGGCGTTTTAATAATTATGGTTTATCCTAAGGAACTTCTGTGACTTCCTATATTACCTAAAGGTCCTGATTATCTAAACATTATTCCTCTCATTCAAATTCATTCCTCACATTTAAAAATTCTCTCAAGTCACTCTAGTGGAAATTAAGCTTGAGGATAAAGGAAGGACTCTTTCTTCACCAAATTTCTTCTTGAATATTCTATATTAGCTAAGGCATGTGGGATTGATTCTTGGTCCCTTTCAACCAAGAAGACCCAAACTCTTTTCACTCAATTTCATGGAATTTTTCTTACTTTAAATATCGCACATAATGTATTACATTGAATACAGGTTTGGTAAGTCATATGCATTGCATGCCATCATACTTAGTACATTCAAACGTACTAACACATAATTTTGCCTACATGATCTAACCATGTAGGGACCGAGGATTTCATTCATCCACTGTGCAACATCTAGCTTGGATTAGAGATTTTCTTGTTGTAGTGAGTCCTGTCTTCTAAGGACAAACCACCATTCCTCTACCTATGATGTTTCATTTATGTTATTTACTTTGAGAGTGAGCCCAAGGTATGTCTTGGGCCCCATCCTATCTTATGACTAGAGATATTATTGGACATCTTGTAAACTCCTTTACGATTATATGCTAAATGTTGTGGTTGGAAATCATGCTTACGGATATGGTTACTTATTGGTTACCATCACATTGATTGATTATGAGCTTTATGGTATGGTTGTGTATTATGATGCAGAAGACCCTAAGTCGCGAATTAGCCCCATAGAGTGTGTCCTACTTATCCGCCCCTCGGTATATATATATGTGTTATGTGTTATGTAGAATCCCCATAGCATGACTCCTACTTTCCTGTCCCTTAGAATTATGTATTTACTATCTATATACGCTTTCAGACCGTTGATGTGTGAATATATATTATGAGGCTTGTTTGGGGACATTTAGGTTCCCATTCGCCATGTCACTCCTAGACTCTAGGTTCGAGATATGGCAAAGGAGGCTCTGAATGACACCCACCACGGGCCATAAAGCGTACCAAGTGTTGTGGTGTGGTGTCGTGAACCATACTGGAGGCTGTAGGAATAAATAAATGTGCAAAATCAAGTTCCACGGACCACTTTACGGACCTTGGAATGCTTGAAGAACTGTACAAGGTAGGCTTGGAACTAAACACAAAGTGGAAGACCACGGGACCCTTCACGGGCTGTAGAACCAACCATGGATCATGAATGGGTCTATGAAGGGCAAAGACCACTAATCGGACACAAAGCGGATCTTAATGAGACCCACCACCAGTCGTAAAACACACCACGTACTATGGTGTACTCTCATGGTTTCATGACTTGGCAGTTACTTGTTGATGATCACAAGGAGAACATCAGGGAACCCTTCACGGGCTTGAGACGAAAGTAGTAATTGGGAAAAGATAATAAGAACTATGATTTCAAAGAATAAATACTCATCTAATTTACTTTGTTCCACGGGGGGAAAGTACCTAGAAATCCAATATGATGGTTCACATGAGATACATTCTAAGTTCGAGAGGATAGGAATGAAATGCTTCTGAGAAGGACCGTAAGGTGAATTAGAAGTTACTTAACTAACTAGATTTGCATGTGTTGAACAAAGGAATAGCCCGAGAGTGTAATGCCTAAGAAGTTATTGGTCATGCGGAATACAATCTAAACAACCATATAATTATGTTATAACACTATAACATAGACCAATTAAGTATCTTGATTCTCATTTTGTATGCAAGCTGTCATACTAGTTCTGTTCACTGGCTACTGTTACTCATTGTAACAAACCCCCTAATTTACTTTCTGCATTGTTATTTTTGGGATGTAATAACGACTCTAATTGAAAAGTAATAACTGATAGACTTATTTTTTACCTATTCCTTATGAGATTGGCCTTGACTCTTAGTTAGGTAATTATACTGCTAACGATCATCTATGTTTCTAACGAGAAGTATATTTCAACATTATCAAAAATGTCACCGTTGCTGGGGAATACAACTTTGAGGTACGTCTATTAGTTATCTTTTCAACTGTAGTTCTATTTCCTAATTTTACGTTTATTTTGTGTTTTTGCATTTGTAAGGAGCCATGTTTTGTATGCCAAACACCCAAAGCAAGGGTGAATCACTCCTTCCCTACAATCCTTAATTAATAAAGTTAATCCACAAAATGAATGTCCAAGAGCGTGAAGCATAACGATTGATAGAACTAGGCGCCCGAAATAATAGAAATAATAGGGACCATGTTGATAACCTAGAAGAAGACGAGGGAGAGGTGCCACCAATACTACCTCCTCAGCATCAACCAACACTTAGGTTGCCTGGACCTCAATAGCTGCGAGTAGTGCATGATGATGATAATGGTGTCGACGCTACGAGAGCAATAGTCCTTACCCCATTGCCCCTATCTTTCAAGTTTACTATCACTAGCAATATGCTATAAAATCTCATTCTGAAAGAATTGTTCTGCGGAGTTGTAGGTGATGATGCGAACCAGCATCTCATGAACACTATCGTTACATGTCAATCCTTTGAGATTCCTAGTGTCAGATTATTTTCGTTCTCTTTGACTGGGGAAGCAATGAAGTGGTTGAACGAGCTTCCTCATGATTTCATTCACATCTGGAGAGAGTTGAAATATGCTTTTCTGGAAAGGTTCTTCCTACCATCAAGGAACTTAAAAATGATAGATGAGATCAGAGCCCACAGACAATTGCCTGCAGAAGCACTACATGACACATTAGAGAGTTACGGGTAGAAGCTAAAACAATGTCCAAACCATAATCTAACAGATGAGCACTTAAAGAAGGTCTTCTACATGTCCTGCTATTTTGTGACAAAACCAGTGATTGATGCAACATATGGTAGATCATACATGGCTAGGACATTTTAGGATATCATAGTCATCTTAGGTCAGGTTTCCAAAAACAACAAGGCTTGGTATACCATAGATAAGGACTGCTTTGGGTTTCTTTTTGAGATGACTACAAAACAAAAGCAGAAGGAAGAAGAATGCGACCAAGACATGGCTCACGTGTGGACTAAAATTGACTTGTTGACCAAATAGTTATTAGGTGGAGTTTTGGAAAGAGTTAAAGTTGTGGACATCTCAAACACGTATGATGAGCCAAAAGTTGATTTTGATGAGGAAGCTAAGTTTCTAAATAGTCGGGGGGTTTGGACATACAACTCTGAAAACCAAGGTCAAAACTATGGTCATGATAATTACTATAATCGGTCGGGAAATGATGACTAGCAAAACCGGGATAACTGCAGGAGCAATCAAAGTGTAGCATATATGCCAACCATGAATAGAGAGCCCCCAACTAATAGAGGGGGTAGTTTGAAATTGGATGAAATGATGGCTAAAGTTCTCCAATAAGTTGAAGACAGAAGGGTGCGAGATATGTGTGGAAATTTGACTAATATAAGCCAGCTAGTAGACTCATACTCTACCTCGATCAAATAGTTGGAGCAACAAATGGGGCGGTTGCCATCCGCACTAAACAAGAGAAAGGTTGGGTCACTTCCAAGCGACACGATTCAGAACCCCAAGAAGGTTGGTCACTGCATGTTGATGACCTTTAAGAGTGGTAAGATAATATATGATACTATTCCTATAGGTGATATAGTTATTGATAATAATGATGGCAAAGCTCTAGACTCTGTTAATGCTGAAAAAGATGATGAGGCTGATAGACCAACAATTGCACCAAAGTAGGCAGAAATCACTGGAGGTTCTGGAGAGTCTGAACCAAAAGTTGCAAAGTCTTTTCCAATTATCCCCAGTCCACCACTACCATTCCTACAGAGCCTAAAGAAAAAGGTTGACTATGAAAAATTTCAAAAATTTATATCTATGTTGAAGGAGCTATCTATTAATATTCCTCTGGTGGAGGCACTTGAGCAAATATTGGGTTACGCTAAATTCATAAAAGACTTAATTACTAAGAAGCAGACCATCACAGTTGAGCTCGATAACCTTCCACCACTGTAGCACTATTGTTACTAGGTCTTTGGTAGAAGAAAGGAAGATCTAGGTGCCTTTACAATTCCATATACCATTGGGACTTATGATTTCACAATTTCCTTGAGCGTTCTAGGTGCTAGCATTAATTTGATGTTATTAGACATTTTTAAATAGTTGTGCTTAGAAGCCCACACACCCATATTTATGTGGCTATTGATGGGAGAAAGGTCAGTGAAGAAATCTGTGGGGATTCTACATGATGTGTTGCTAAGAGTAGGAAAATTTATCTTCCTAGCAAACTTTGTCATTCTGGACTTCTAGGTGGATTTCAAGGTGTCTATCACTCTAGGGTGACAATTTTTTCCATGGGATAAGCCTTGGTCGATGTGGAGCGTCGGGACTTGACATTCTACCTAAATACTAAGGAAGTGAAGTTTAATGTGTGTGCATCAATGAAGAGAGCCAAAGATGTCACAATGATGTCAATTGTTGATGTAGATGATGCATGCAATATTGAGGTCCCCGTAGAAGAAAGGTTGAGTGTGGAGCCTTTTGTAATAGTGTCATGAATTTTATAGAGGATGGAATTGAGGGGTATGATGAGACTATTCATGCATTGTAGGGTATGGGGTCCAAACCTTTTACCCCTAAGAAGTTAGATTTGGATTTGAAAAATAGACCCAATCTGCCTGCCAGGACATCCATTAAGGAGGCCCTTGTCCTGGAACTTATAGAGTTGCCATAACACTTGAGGTATGCATATTTGGGTTCTAACAATACCATTCTATGATTGTTGCTACAGGTCTTTATGTAGGGCAGGTTACAACCTTGTCGGGGTCCTCCAAAGGTTCAAAAGTTCCATTAGTTCAACCATAGCAGATATTATTGGAATTCCTCCAGGAGTATGCATGCATAAAATCATGTTGGAGGACAAATGTGTCCTAAGAATTGAGCCTTAGTGAAGACTAAATCCACCTATGTAAGAGGTGATAAAGAAAGAGATAATAAAGTGGCTAGATTAGGGACCATACACCAAATTTTAGATAGCAGCTGGGTGAGCCTAGTGTAATGTGTCCCCAAAAAAGGTGGCATAACCATAGTAGCAAATCAAAAGAATGAGTTGGTAATGGGTGGCGGGTCTGTATGGATTAGAGGAAGCAGAATAGATAGACCTTGAAGGATCACTTCTGTATGCCCTTCATAGACCAAATGTTAGATAGATATGCAAGCTGCGGGTGGTACTATTTCCTAGATGAGTATTCGGGCTACAAACAAATTTCTATAGCACCTAAAGACTAGGAGAAGACTACGTTCCCCTACCATTATAGGACCTTTGCCTTATGGAGGATGTTGTTTGGGCTTTGAAATGCTCCAACAACGTCGCAGCATTAGATGATGTCAATCTTCTCTGACTTGGTTGAAGATACCCTCGAGGTTTTATAAATGACTTCTTTATAATGGGTGATACTTTCAATGATTGTCTGTTTAATGTTAGCAGGGCCCTACAATACTATGAAGAAGCAAACCTAGTTCTAAGCCAGGAG
>JAPFFP010045611.1:0-11524 GCA_026153255.1 Solanum medicagineum | reverse complement strand
AACCTGGGAGAAACAAAACCGTGCGCTGGTGCATGGGCGACCCATGGCTGGCAAAGCGGATAATATATGCACGTGTGAGGTCCGGGCTGTTACATTCTCAAATATCCAGATGGTATTTATGATTCTTCCAAAGCTGGTGTTGTAAAGTTGGTGTATGAGTTTTAGACTGCATTAAGTTGTTTAGGATAGATAAGGACTGATTAGATACTTCTAATAGATAGAGATGTTAGACCTTAGAGTTAAGGTAGGTAATTCAGTTGGTAGGGCTACCTGGTTACTTTAAGGGTCCTACATTTCTTGAATCCAGTTGTTTCCGCATGGTTTTGGTTTTTTTAGGTGGTTCTGGGGATTTTAGATTTTTGTAGTTCAGTTGGGTGTGAAATGATGTTAAAGAAGGTTTTGAAAGAGTTTTTATATTTCTTGAAGTAAATTTGACTGAGAATGTCAAATTACAGAGAGACTCCAATGATGAAGAGGGAGGAAATTCCAGTGAATCTACTCCTCCAACTCCACCAGCTCCACCTCCCACTTCCACCCCAAAAAAATGAGGAAACAAGGGAGGCATCTAGGCCAAGCTCCTCTGATGGAGTAGAAACATCGGGGACATCAACATCAGATGGAACGGGTCCCTTAGCTGATACACACACTGATCTAACACTCGAGGACCATGTTCATAACTACAAGAACAGAAGTTCTCACTCATTAGAAAATTTGTTGACCCCTCTAGACTTAGGGATATCCACCATGTCAAGACACAAAACCATGTGCGCATTGTCTTCCTATGCATCTCTGGTGGAACCCAAAAATGTCAAGGAGACCCTGCTGGATAACGAGTAGATCTTTGCTATGCAGGAAGATCTTCTTCCTTTTTAGAGAAGCAAAGTGTGGCACCTAGTTCCCCCTTCTGTACATCGCTCCATCATTCGCACCACATAGGTTTTCAGAAACAAGTTGACGAGTAGGGTATAGTCACTAGGAACAAAGCAAGGCTTGTGGTTCAAAGGTATAATCAAGAAGAAGGAATTGACTCTAATGAAACCTTCGCTCTTGTGGCACGCATAGAGGCTATTAGAATGTTCATTCTTCACTGCTCACATGGAGTTCAAGTTGTATCAAATGGACATTAAGAACGCTTTTATCAATGGGTACCTGTAGGTAGAAGTTTATGTCAAGCAGCCAATAGGTTTTGAGGATCGTGAACATCCTGACTATGTATACAAGCTAGATAAAGCGTTGTATGGGCTAATGCTGACACCTAGAGCCTGGTATGATAGACTGTCTAGCTTTCTACTAAGTCATGGATACTCTAGAGGAAAGATTGACAATACTCTATTTCTTAAGAAGAAAGGTACTCATGTCCTCATAGTTCAGGTTATGTCTATGATATCATCTTCGGAGGAACTGATGAGGCCCTTGGAGAAGAGTCTGCAAAGCTCATAGGCAATGAGTTTGAGATGAGCAAGATGGGTGAACTAAACTTCTATCTGGGTCTACAGATTCATCAGACAAAGGAGGGTACCTCCATCCATCAACAAATATACATCAAAGAATTGCTCACAAAGTTTGTGATGCTTGATGCCAAAACCAGTGACAGCGACTACCACCAAGTTGGATGATGAAGAAGGAGTTGCTATCGATGAAACTAAGTATAGAGGAATGATCGGGTCACTTCTGTACCTCACCGCTAGCAGGCCAAATATAGTGTTCAATGTTGATATGTGTGCCCGATTTCAGCCAAAACCCAAGGAATATCATCTCAAGGTTATGAAATGAATACTGCGATATCTCAAAGGAACCATGACTCTGGTTTTCTGGTATCCCATTGGTTCCTCATTTGACCTGGTTTGATTTGTATATGCGGAATATGTTGGATACCTTGTTGATCGGAAGAGCACCTTAGGAATGGCACACTTCTTGGGACCATGTCTATTCTCCTGGGCTACAAAGAAACAAAAATCACTCACCCTATCCAGTACTGAAGATGAATATGTTTAAGTGTGACAACAGAAGTGCCGTAAATAGAGTCACTAGCCTAGTTTATCATAAGCGTACCAAGCATATTGATGTCATACATCACTTCTTGCGAGACAATAAAGAAAAGGGGTTTATTTAAATGGTCTTCTGCAGGACTGAGGACCAAGTGACTGCCATCTTCCCCAAAGCCTTAAGTCAAGAATATTATAAGCTTAATCGACTCTATCTTGGTTTGATCAGGGAAACATAAGCCTTCTCTCTCCCATTTTCAATTTGAACTCTAAGTTTGTACAAGATAAGTGACTTTGTCTCTGTTGCACAAACACCTAAACCAGGAAATTACACATGGACTCCCTCACTGGTAACTACTAATATTACCCTTACTTTCTAAGTTGGAGCATCACATTGAGGTAGGGGCAACTAGTTCTCAAAATTCGACCATCAGGTATGCCCTTGCCCTACTATCTCCATTGCAATATGTATGCATGCCTTAAGTGAAGATGTTTATAGCTCCTTTATCTGAACCTGGTCCCTCATTGACGGGAAGTTTGCTTACTCAAAAAGTCCAATGATCATCTTCTCTTGGGATCTTAAACACCAGTTGTAGTGCAAGACACGTCCTTTCAATCAATTCTTGGCAACCCATCATACTCCCGAGACCACCATTTAAAACCCATTCATGCACCAAATTAAAGTCATTATCTCAAAAATAAAAACACACATAAGAAACCAAGAAAGAACAATGGTTGCGCTTATCTCATATTCCGATTCTGGCTCTAGCGCCACCGCTTCCTCACCACCCCAAGAACTTTCTCATGGGAAATTTCCTTCACCACCCTCCACTCACAACCAGTCACCACCACCAACATTTTTTACATCCTTAACCATAAGTTAGGTGGCAAGTTGACGATATATTGAGATTGTGATTTGCTACATAGATGGGAGTTTGTTATGAGTCTTTGTTTGGAAACTTTTTCTCAAAAGTGTGTATACGATAGGTTGTACGACAATCTTGATTCCACCATACCACTATATTTCTATATTGATCTTGGGTATTTGATTTATCTGATGGTATTTGATATACTTTGAGCTTATGTGTTTACTTTACTCGCGTCGTTATACATAAGTGGCGGTACCGATGTTAGAGTGGGGCTTTCTATATGTAGATGGAAGCTTTGATTGATTTCTTATACTTAGTTAGCCGAACCTATTGAATACCAGTGGATTGTACTCACTCCTACTTTTGTGTCATTTTTTATGCAGATTTTAGTCAAGATATTCTTCGTGGCAGTGATCATCTCTAGGAACAAATTATTTTGGATTAGTGGTGAGATCCTTGGCTCCGGATCACCATTAGTTCCATATTCTATTTTAGTCTTTACTATATTTTGAAGACTTGTGATGTACTTATTATTCTAAGATTGTATGAGATGTTCTTTATACAAGTGACCCCAAATTTTGAGAATCTTTTTTCCTTTTTACTAGTTTTCTCCACTGTTGCACATATATTTTAACTCATTATCTTTTTTCATCATAGGTATCTCAAATCCAATGTTATATAGTATAACCATTCTTATAACATAAAATTGTCATTTTATATCTAACAAAAACTTATTATATCTGAATTAGTACTATGATTATAATTAAACCTACAACATTCTAAAAGATCATTAACATTGTGTACACTCATGTTGTTTTCAAGATCTTTGGATGTTAATTTCTTTTTATATGACGTTATCTTCACCTATTAGAAAGCAAAAATCGTTAAAAATCAAATAGAACAAAAGAAATAAATCAAAGAGATTCTACCATAATATACCTCAAAAGATTGTTATTTTTATTTCCAATTTTTCAGATACATGGTTTAGCCTTCAAATCAACCTATAAATACTATTTTCCATTTTTAAAAAATATTGTATTTTTAAATACAAACTAAATTCATTAGCATGACAACAATTTCACTACAAAATTAATCAAAGAAGATTCAAAAAATAGCAGTAAAAAAAGAAATTGCGTAATAAAGGAAAAAATACCAATAACAGTAAAAAGGAACAAAAATGTAAAATTTTGTCGATAAATATTTTGCAATGAAGGGACGAAAACTAACTTTAATATGCAGTGAAGCATTATTATGCTTAATATTTAGAGTTAGCAATACAATTTGTAACTTATGAGTAATTCAATACAAGTATTGTAATAGAGTAACAATATTAAGTACATTAATTGTCACTACATTTTTTTAAAAAAAAATGGAATGAACTTTATATTCATGTTAATTTCTACAAAGGTCACATAATTAACTACTCTTAATTATTCTAATCAAGAATAATATAGAAAGATAAAAGCTATTTATCTAGACTTTTAAATGACAAGAAATAAGAAATAAACAATTAGTAGCTATTTAATAAGGTGGTTATTGTCAATGTGGAAAATAGTAATATGTCATTGTGGTTATTGAATTCCTAGAAAATAAACTGTTCTTTATTAATAGTACTAGTCCCAATCTTATGGCGTGTATTAAGTTTCTTGTGATTAATGAAATTTTAGCCGATTTGCAATATTCTTTGTCAATTTTTTTAATGCAGCTAATAGCAAGTTGTTAATCTTTATTTATATTTATATTTACACAAAATGCATTGTTGCTGCAGCCGCATACTATTTGCTTCTATTTAGATTTATATTTACACAAGATCCAAAAACATAGGCTGATGCTGCAATTGGCATGGGGCACATCCAAAAACATTTGTACATACTAACGGAATAAACAACTTGTTGAAATGCTTCTCCTGATTCATAAGAAGAATACGCAGGAAATTTAGAATGTGCAATTGTTGAATAGTGATAGCAGATGGAATTCACTTTCACTAACCTTCAGTGTTGTTAATTTAGCATTGATTCTATGTTTTAGACCTTTTACTTCATGTTTCTTCTGCTGCTGAGATGTCGCATTCTTCTAGAGCAGCCGGGGATTCCAGCTTTCTTTTGCCCCTTGCAGTGAGATTAGTTGGCGGTGAAATTGCAAGCAAATCAAAGATGGTTTCTTTCTGGGTGAGGGACAAAATAATTAACGAACCAGGTGTTTTGTCTGGTGTCCGGAGTAGTGATTTTTGCAAGTGAATTTTGAACCATTTCTTTGACAGCTCTTCTCGAACATGCTCAATATGGATCAGTTGTTTTTGCATAAAGAAGTTAATCACAAGTTGGAATTAATATGCAACTTGAGGTAGTTTAAGTATGCCATGTTTTTTTTTACCTTGACAATGGTTGTTTCATATATTTGGTCTGCTGTCAATTGACAACATTTTTCCGGCTAGTTTGTCTGACATGATTGTTGTCACGGTTCCACTTGCATCCATGATTTCAACTTCAAATTCACACCTGCAATGTTGTTTATCAGAGTGATTGCATGGGGAAGGTGATATTTAATAATATCTTGTTATTCTGCGGAGTTGTTATTCTGCGGAGTTGTTATTACCTTGGTATTAGCATTCTGTGGAGCCTTCAATTTATGTACTGAATTATCTTACTTCGCTTCATCCGCACCAAATGTTTACATTCAGAGAAGCAAAGTACGCAGAAGTACTGATATTCATTTGGTAATGATATCTTGCCTTCAATGTGGAAAGTTTGAGCATGTATTAAAAAAGCAGTGGGCAAATATAATTGAGCCAAATTTATAGGCAAAGAAAGGAGTAAGACTTTATGATTCGGCGAGTTTGTCTCTAGTAGGACAGATGCTGCAAACATGTATTGCTAGTACTCATTAATAGCTAAGCAGAAAGAAGTGTTTTTAGGAAGAGAGCAAGTAGAATGCTGTAGTGTCTTAGTTGTTTTAGTATTCATTTGAAGGCGATCAGGCAGTTAGGCAGATCACAGGTAGTAAATTAGTGAGCTCCCTAAGATGCAGTTTTATGACAAGACGATTTCCATTAGTTTGTTGCGAAACCTAGCTTTCCATGAGATAGGCAACCTCAGTATTCTTGTTGTGACGATAAGGCAACACTCTGTGTCACGCTTAGGGTAGACATTTGAACCGTGAACAATCTAATATGGAGACCCAACATGGTAAATCATAAATTGGGATGAGCCTGGCTCTAATACCATGTAAAGGCATGGGTCATGAACATAACTCAACCCAAAAGCAAGCTTATGAGGCAAGGATTGTCCAATTGGTTTTCTTGGTGAATGAAATTCTAATTGGCCCCAAGCTTCATCTTGTTATAAGGACACTCCAGAAGCTAAAAGACACAAAACTGCAGACAACTGAGCAAGAAACTATAAATGTTCAAATACCCAGTTTCAACAATTGAAGAATCAACATAAAAATGTATAATTGGCAAGTAAAATGCAACTGATATGTAAAGAAGCAGTGAGTGAGAAGGGGAGCAGAATAATCAAGTTTCTTACCCTCAACACAGAAAAGCTAGAAGCTTTATGTTTTTATAAGGACACCCCATAAGCTAAAAGGCAAAAAACGCATAAAATTGACCAAGAAACTACAAATGTGTAATACCCGATATACCTACCATCTAAACCAGTTCTAATGTGGGCTGCAAAAAAGGGCAAAAGGAACGCATTTGGAAGTTTTTCACGGCCAGATTATGTGAATAGCACATTTGTTATGATCTTTATTATTTGGCAAGACATGGCTTTCTCATCCTTTTTTCCAAACAACGGAAGACGTTGCCAGTGTTATTGCCGCAGCTGCAGCTACTATTAGGTCGCCACGGCTTCCAAGCTCAAACTGTTGTGTCACCTCTTTGCCGGTTTAGCCTAAATCTTTGGAGCTCAGCTCTTTTAGTGCTCTTGCTATGTCTAAGCTTATGCCTGGCCCACTACCGACAAACCACCAGTTATTTCTTAATCCATAGGAAATTACTCTTAGTTTTGTCAGTAGTTCAGCAAAACCAAAAATCATATTACAGTTAGCTCTAACTCCGTTTTAGCGGGTGTAGCTGACAAACTATTTCCTTACTCTGAAATCAACAACTCTTTGATCTCATCTAGCCACAGCTGGCCACAGGAATCGCAATTGACAGAATAGGAAAAGTACGTAAGCCCCAAGGGGAAACAACATCCCATAGAAATCATGAAATTAAGAGTCAAAGGAATACATTTTCTATGCATTAATATTGAGTTTAACAAGTTGCTAGGCACACGCAAAAAGAACATGAGAAAGCACAGCAGAAATTAGTGGCAGAAAGCGCACCAGAAAGAGTGATGGAGAACAAGCTAGTACCGTGAAGATCAAAGATGGCAGCGATTTCCTTTGTTACGCACAACCAATTTTCGAGGGAGCCAATTTCTTTGGGAAAAAGTATGAGCTTCCCCAAATATAATATCTCAACTGCATCCTGATCTCCTTGGGAACCAGAAATATTATTTTAAAGCAAGCTTATCCCCGCAAGCAACTAAAAGGCACAGGAGTTGTGAAGCTAACTACTGTATCAGCAGGTGAAGCTGGGAAAACCAAACATGTTGAGCCCTATTAAATAAAGTGCAGGGGGAACTTGAAGCACAAAAGGCAGCAACAACCCAAGAAATGAAATACCTGTAATACCCCCTAAGCAGCTGGTGAAGGGAGGGGTATTTTGGTCAGCTAAAAAGACAGGGCAGCCTTTAAAAGCCTAAAGTGCAACATCAACAATGCAACAGAATAGGTAAGATTAATGCCCCTTGTTCAGGATAATCAGGGAGCTCAACTCTCCCTTATATATAAAGAAAAATATAATGACTTTGGACTTTTTAGAATTTTTTTTTTTACATAAATTCGAATGGAGTGAATTTTTTAAATTTTTTACATAAAGTCAAATGAATTTTTTTTTTTTAAAAAAGGGTAAAATGGTAATCCAACTTTTGGATTAGGAGCTTCTCATTTTTAGTATAATTAGTATTTGAACATGTGCTTCGCACGTGCTTCCAAGCTAATTAATTTAAACTTTTTTGTTGAATACTAAAATTAATGATTTTTTGTTAAAATGTAATTTAAAATTCATATGAATAGCAAGTCAATTCCATCGAACTTGATTCTTATTCATAATAAGTTTTCATTTAACTCTTGTATACAAAATTCAACATTCAAGAAATAACAAATAGCTTCTAATCATAAAAAAAAAAAATGACTAATCAATTCTTTCTTTACGTACAATAACTAAAAGTACAACCATATATTGGCATGCTGAAATTTAAAAATATTACATGCTAAGAATAATAATATGTGTTTAAACTTTTTAGCACAATAATATATAAGGATTGTGCATTTCAACAAATTAAATTTGTATTAATTTCTTAATAACCTAAGCAAAAGAGGAGGTACAGAGGTAGTGAAATAGATCGCAACGACTAATTAAATTATAGACGTCAGCTTTAGATACTTTTCATCATCTTCAATTATTGCTTCTTCTTAAAAAATAAAAGAAAGAAAAAAAAGGAAAAAGAACATAAAAATCGATTGATTAAACTGATGCCACAAACCTGCAACTCATGCAAGTAATGATGACTAAGAAATGAGGAAGCCTTTCTTGATTTTTATAGTTTTTCTTTTATTTGCATTCTTTGAATCTTTCTTTTCATATATTTATTACTCCTAATTAATTAGTCTGCATTTTAGTTGTCGAATGCAACTCTTCCAATTCTCCTAGTTATTTATTCATTCATCCTCTTCTCATAACTATTTATACAATGAAGAGGCACCTACATAAATGATAAATAAATAGTATTTATGAAGATGAATGAAGGTTGTCAATTAATGAAAATTGCTAGTAATTCCTAAAATATTATATGTGTTATTTTAAAAAATTATATATGTGTAGTGATATTTAAAAGAAAAGACATTTTAGCTAACTTGCATTTAATCATAAATAGAAGGTAATCAAAATATACATTATCCATATGTATATATAAAAATTTTTATGAATCATCAATTAATTGACAAAGAACCCTTTTATTTCCCCAAATGAATTAATTAGAATAACCATTTCATTGTAACTTACAATTTAATTTGTGATCCTTTAATTATTTTTTAATAAATAAATTAATATTTAATAAGTAATGACATAAGGGTAAATTCGTAGTGACATAGGGATAAAATGGTAATCCAACTTTTCACTTTGGACCTTCGCACTTTTAGTAATATATGATTAGTAATATATGATATGATAATTTGTGCCCCGACTTCCCCTTTTGGGAGTCTCGTATGTGGTTTACTTTTTAACTTACACATCAAGATGAGTATAAAATATATGCCATCATAATTGAAAGACGGCTACGCCTAACCTACCAATGAACCTGGTTCAGTAGTACCAGACAATAAGTAAGAACGTAAAAGTAAGGCAGACACACAACTTATAGTGGAAAATATTAGAACCATGTTAATTACTGTTTTACTATTTTATTTTACTGTACAGGTTGTTACTTAGTTCGACTATTTTAGGAGTTTTAATACTTTACTTTTCTTAATTCCACCGTAGGAGGGATCTATCAGCCTCTGTCTTTCCATACGTATATATCAGTCCATCATCAACATTAATGAAAGTGTCTTTTGCTTCATCTTGGTTAAATACCTATATGGTATCCGAGCCCAAGTCGTAACTCTCCCAGTTTGTTTTTTTTCCTCAATCCTCTACCTACCAGATTCATCGGTAACAAGTCTGGGAATGTATGGAATGCAGACTCCATTGCCAGCAACTCTAACGTTGTTGTTCAGTTTAATCCAGTGTCTCAACTACCTATTAAGCTTGTTGACAGCCATAATTTTCCCAGCTGGAAAGCCCAGATGTCCATGCTTATACGTGGACACGATCTGTTCGGTCATCATAACGGCTCCTCATGCCCCTCCATCAACTATCACTCAAAATAATCGAGAAGTGGTGAACCCAACATACCACTCTTGGTTCCGCCAGGATCAATTGATCCAGAATGCCATCATGGCTTCTGTCGATCCAACGATTGCCTCAACCGTGGCTACTGCCTCTACTGCTTAATTTGCTTGGGACTCCATTCACCTGACTTATGCCAACAAGTCCCAAAAACGAATCTTTAGCCTTCATGGCCAGCTCACGTGACTAGCAAAGGACTCCGGTCCAGTTGCTGATTATTTACATCAAACGCTCTATCTACAATGAGCTCGCCACTGCTAGTGCTACAGTTACCAATGATGAATTTATAGTGAAAATACTCAGTGGTCTTGGATCAGATTCTCGTGAGATTTCCGCTGAAATTCGAGCAAGAGATTCTATAATCTCATATGATGAGTTATATGCTAAACTGATTGATTACGAACTCTTCCTCAAACATGAGGAATTTAAGAAAGAACCAACTAGAATATCTTCTACAATGGTTACTCACAACAGATCCACCAATTCCAGCAATTGCACTACTCATCGATCCAACAATAGCTCACAATGGTGCTCTAACAATCATACAAATGCTCCTGCACAAGGGCATTACACCAATAATTCAGTTCACTGTAAGCTATGCAATAGATAGGGTCATATTGCGAATGTTTGCAGGTCACAATCTCATAATCATTTTGAGGCAAAGGCAAATTTTCTTTCAGTTAATCAAGCATCAGAAAGCCAATGGATTGTTGTTTTTGGTGCTGCGCATCATGTCACAATGGAGCCAACCAATCTTGAAGACTATAATGGTTCAGAAGGTATAGCTATGGGTGATGGTAAAAGGATCTCAATTACTCATCATGGTTCTACTAAATTAATTGCATCAAATAATGCTTTTAAACTTATCAATACTTTATGTACACCTACTATCAAACAAAATATTCTCTCTGTCTCAAAATTTTGTCAAGATAATCTGACCTCCATTGAGTTTTTCCCATTTTCTTTCTTTGTGAAGGACTTGAAAATGCGAGCTCCGCTGGTATCCGGCCGGAATAGGAACAGACTCTATGAATGGCACAATTTTCCAGTTAATAAGCCCACTGTTCAAGTTGCCACCGCAACAGTTCCTCGTCATGTTTGGCACCGTCGCCTTGGCCATCTCCATTCTAGAATCTTGAACTTTGTTTTGAACAAATTTTCTCTCCCTGTTTCATCATCGAACAAGCTTACTTTCTGTAATTCATGTGGTTCTAATAAAGTTCAACGATTTCCATTCAATTGTTTGTCTCTAATTAGTACTGCTCCATTACAAATACTTTTTAGTGACTTATGGGGTCCACCGCCTGTACATTCAATTGATAAAAAATGGTACTGCTGTGTTTTCTTTGATCAGTACACCAAATACATTTGGTTGTACACCCTTAAAAATCAACATAAGGTTCGGGACATTTTTTCCAAGTTTCATCCCTTAGTAGAAAAATATTTTAACATGAAAATTGTCTCTCTGTATACTGATGGAGGAGGTGAATATAAAGGTTTTGCTTTGTATCTCCCTTCAAATGGAATTTACCACCTTGTATCACCTCCTCATACATTGCAAAGAGTGGCCATAGCGGAGCGTCGTCATTGATAAATTATTGAAACTGCCAAAACTCTTTTACATGAGGCATACTTGCCTTCAATTGTTTGGTCATTTTCTTGTTAACATGTAG
>JAPFFP010045610.1:0-33994 GCA_026153255.1 Solanum medicagineum | reverse complement strand
AAAATATGGTACTCAAAAGCTTAGATCTGTATTTGGCTCAACTCAGTTAATTACGCACCATAAATAAAGAAATACTTTAATAAAGAAGTATTAAATCTCAATATGTAGAATAAGAATCTTTACTTCTTGGGGAGTTTCTCTAACCGGCAACCATCACTATAAGCTTTGTGATGATACAACGTCTTTCCTACGCTGCCAAAGCTGTCCCGTACTTTGTCGAGGTAGGGGACGAAGAACTAAGGGAGTGGATCCATCCAAAAACTGGTGCCATCTCAGTGGCAAGTGAGGAGTTGTACCTTGGTACAATCCTATCCTATGCTGCTACATTGTTTATGAGTTAAAGTAATTAATTTTACTCTCCCTCGTACTGTTGCTCAATATTACTCCCAAAAAATGATTTTTATATAGCTCATATTTCAAGAATACTCTTGTTCAAGGCATTACCTTCTGCTCTTCAGACTTAGCCCAACTTTAACTTTTCTTAAACTTTTCTCTAACTGAAAATACTATTGTTACAAGTGTCTCAAACAGTAACTTTATTACTCTGCTATCTTTCAAGTACAAAGCTTTAAATACTTCTTAAAACTTAGCTCAAAACTGTCTGAACTCATAGGTTTCTTGCTCCTCTATTCATAAAATACTTATAAAAATATACTTTTTCTGGAGTTTAAAGTAAGATATCAACTTCATGGATTTCTATAGTAACTTTAGAGTTTGGCTAATCTAACCCTTAAAGGTAGCATCTCAACTCAGGACTCCAATGCAATAGAAGAATTTAGTAAATCTCATACTTTTCTTCAAAAATAGCATAAACAAGAAAATTGCTCAAAATAAAGAAATCTTGTAGTAAACTACTAACTTGATATTTGGAGAAAACTAGAAATTTCATAATGGAAAAATAATATATGAACATTTTTGTAGGCCTTACATACCTGAGAATAAACTTCTTGGAAGAATTGGGAAGAATTCCTGAAAGCCCTAGCTTTGCATTTTGAATATACGCTAGAGTTTTCTTGAGAGGTTTTTGAAAGAGTGAAAGTGTATTCTATGCATTTACGGCCTAAATTAGAGTTAAAACCGACTAGTTTAGGCTTATGGGGTGTGGAAAAAATTGAAACTAACCTTTCCTAACAAAAAGAAAATTTCAGCCTGATTTTGTACTGGTGCGCGTCGCACACATCCTTTTTTTGTCTTTTGTAAATTTTCAGTTTACGTCGAAATCATGAAAAAAAAATAAGTGGGAATCCACGTCCCTAGCGCGTCACGGAATAGGCGCGGAAAGCCTACTATTTTGGAAATCTTTTGGAAAAAAATAATTTGACTCGGTTGCGTAAAAATCGAGTCGAGATCATTTTTTGACTCAATTTTTCTCACTGATCGCGAATTCAGTCTCGAATTTACAAACGGAGCATGGGAAGACACGTTACGTGCAAGGTCAATTCTAGGGGTAATTTAATCTTTTCATTAGGTGTTACATAATACTCCTTCGACAAATGACAATAGTTGTTTTGCTAAAAATAAGGTACTTTTTTTAGGACTCCTATTACATAAAATTGTGTTTTAATTTTTAAATTGATACTTTCCTCTATTTTCTTTTACTATATATGTATTTTTCTAATCAGGAAAAAGAAAATCTATCAATATAAATTTAGTATATATTTGACTAAATTTGAGAAAAATAGTAATTTAATTATTTTATTGAAGGGCAAAAAATTCAATGAAGTTTTCTAATAAGGTTTCTATTTTGATATAGTATAGATTTTTTAAGAGTCGGTAATTTTTCATGTTTCAAAATCCTTATTCCTTATTCGTATCATTATTATTGTTCTCATATATTTTAGGAGTAAATATTATATAAATAAATAAATTTTTATGTAAGGTAGTTGTATTTTAATTTGTTTAGAAGTGTAACTATTATTTATTCATAATTAAAAAAGGAAAGACTTAATCATAATAAATTTCATAAATTTTGACCTAAATACAATATTAATTATTATTAAATAATAATTTTTAAAAAAATAATAAATATGACCAAAGAAATTATAAAAGAATATCAAGAGACCTACTTGAGGAGTATCATATTGTCTTGATTATATTTCTAAGCTAAAGCTATTAATGATGGCTGAGTGATTTCACCACCAAGCTTCAACACCACATCTAGAGTTGATTTTGCATTTAATAAATGCACAAACAAAAGAAAAAATAAAACAACCAAAAGTAATGTAAAAACACAAACATAATTTCGGATATGTTAAAGAAAAAACTAAAATAATAAACCCTATTCAAGTAAAATAACAATAAACCGTAAAGGCTGATCCCATGACAAATAAGGATTCTTCCGCCATGATTTATAATTATTATTTTTCAATGCAAATAAAGAAATAATTAATAAATATATTCAATTGATTTTAAAGTTCTAAATATTAGAGAAATATTTAAAGTACTATAAAAATTAAAATAAAGGTAAAAAGAGGATTGTCACGCCCCGGTTACCCTAGGTGAATTGGCACTCGAAGGCTATTGCTAGTCCCCAAGCGAACCATCTAGCCTCATAGCATTCGTTCATTCAGTTCAATAGCGGAAGATAATAAGAATAATCTATCTTTCAGTGGGCTACAGACTATTAAAATCCATCATTCTATCTATCACATGGGATAGAATAAGGAAACAGTTCCAATATGATAAAGGAACAGAAAGGAACAACTCTTGTCAACTATCAACTGTCGATATCTATGAAGCCTCTATATCTATTGTCTATGAAGGTAAAATGACAGACCATAGCTACCACAATCAAAGAAAATAATGAAATAAATGAAAGATAAAATACGTCCCCCAAGAACAAGGGAGGACTCATTGTTAGTGCTAATATATTTTGATTGATGACAAATTGCAGAAAACATCAAAAAGGAAACAATCCAACTAAGGTACAACATGGAAGCATCTATCAAGATTATGGTTGGAGGCACCAAAAGAATAATTATTGGAAAGAATCTATCTAACACTAAGCAAGAAAGGAAAACAAATATGGAAAAGCAAGCAACCATATTTGGGCTGGAAAGAATAAATCAAATATCCAGTGAGAAAGAAAAATAATCTGAAAAATCAATCAAGCATCTTTGGATTGGAGAGAATCAATCAAGAGAAGATCTTGTTGTTGCAAGATTGGAAAGATCTGAGAAGATTCTGCTGCTACCTTCTCTAAAAGCCTTATTCTTGGAAAAAAAGTCGATCAAATAATAAGAAGATTAGAAAGATCAATTTTATTAGTGTTAAAATTGTATTGAATAAATATTGCTTACAGGTAATGCATCAAAAAGGAAACATATCTTCATAAGGAATAAAGATAATCAAGATCTGGCAGATTCAAGTCACAAAAGGCATCTTTAAGAGATAGAATCTTGGCACAAAAACAAGAAGATAGTTGCTAAAGTTGTAGCAAATCAATCACAAATTTGACAGAGGATCACTACCATGAAAGAATCCAAGATTAACGGAAAGATTGGTTAAAGATTCAGCAAATCAATTAGAAGATCAATACCAAGAAAAGGTCCAAGATTGAAGACAATTATATCCTTAAAAGATCTAAGTCAGGAGCTAAACATGGAAGGAAGATATGATCTATCTACCTACCTAAAAAGCCTTACCTTATTCCTGGAAAAAGGATCCGTCAAAGCCTCGATCCAAGGATAAACTCCCTTGGGATGCCATCTCTTCTACATAAAAGGAGGCATCTAGGATATCTCAAGACTCATACAATCCTACTGCATTTCAAGTCATTCTTCAAAGTTATTCATCTTTAGAAAATCATTGTAAAATTTAGACTAGTTACTGTGAAAGAAAAAGAGAGAGAAAAGAAGAAACAAATTGAAAGAGAGGATTGAATCAAAAGAAAAAGAAAAACACAAAAAGGAGAGAAAATCTGAGTTTAGTTTTAAGTTCTATTTCTTGTAACCGTCACTCTATTAAAGGCTTGAAGAGATATCTCTTGCAACCCAAGGGACTGATCTAGAATTCATATTGAATTCGAACAAGTATAAAAATATTTGGTGTTAACTTTTCTTTTTACGCAATTTATTTTTCGGCTTACTTATATATCTGCTTTAATTAGTCGACTATATCGTATACCAGTTGACTATCTGAATACAGGCTTAAGTTAAGAAAAAGGAAGAAAAATTCAATTCCCCCCCCCCCCCCGGCATTTTCAATTGATATTAGAGTCTGGTCTCACTACATCTTCTGTTTAACCACAGGTGATAAAAGATCATGACAAATCAACAGTAAACATTTAGAGCTTTATTTCAAGGGAACTTCTCAAACCAGACCTCAATACTTCAATGGGAAATATTTCTCACAGTGGAAGATAAGAATGGAAACATTCATTAAATCCTATGATGTGAAGGTCTGGAGAGTCATCAAACTGGGTGACATTCCTATTCGTGTGGACAAACCAACGACTAAAGGTAGCCAAGAAACTGTCACACATAGTCTAGAGAAATACATAAACAAGCAAATGGAAGTCATTCAAATCAACTCTAGGGCAAAGAATGTTCTCTACAATGCTATCAGTGGAGAGGAATATGAGAAGATCTCCAGTTGTGAAACAGCCAAGGAAATGTGGGACAAATTGGAAGTCACCTATGAGGTAACTGACAAAGTGAAGGAAACGATTGTCAATTTTCTGGTCTATCAATATGAACTACTCCTAATGAAGGAAGGTGAATCACTGAAAAGTATGTTTTCTCGCCTCAATAAGATCATTTGCGAATCAGAAGGATCCTCAAAAGTCTTCCCCCTTAATGGTATGCAAAAGTTGTGTCTCTTGAAAGCATGGATCTTAAAAACCTCACGTATGATGAAGTCAGAGGTGATTTGATTGCTTTCGATAAAACACGTCTAAATAAGAAGGGAAAGAAGGATGACAAGAAAAAAATTTGTTGCATTCAAGGCCACTGATGAAAACCAAGATAATGAAGAAGATCTTAATGAAGATAAGATTACATTAATTACAAAATCAGTGATGAAAACCTTCAGAAGCAATCGAAACCAAAGAAGAAGTAAGCAAAACTATCCTAAAAATAAACAAATTACTGACCACAATAGAAATGATGGCAGGTGCTATGAATGTGGTAAGATTGGACACATTTCAAGTGAATGTCCTAAAGCCAAAAGAAGGTATCATCAAGGGTAATTTAAAAACAGAAACTTTAGATATTGGAGTGACGAGGATACATCAAAACATGACAATGAAGACAATGCAATTGTCTGCTTCATGGCTATAGGCGAAAGAAGCCAGGTAAATAATTATTTCTGCAAAAATTGTCTTAATTTGAAAGATCTCTTAGATCGAGCCATTATAGAGATGAAGAAATCTTTTGAGAATCTTAGATCCATACAAGATGAAAAAAATGCATTAGGAATTAAACTCGTAGTTTTCACTGTTGAACAAGATATATTGGACGAAGAAAACCTTGATCTTAAAAATCACTTGAAAAAATGTTCAAAAACATTTTATCCCCAATAGATCATTCAAGTCAACTGTTTCTCAAAATGATTTTCCTAGTCATTCTGGTTCTGATCGACCTAGTAAACTATCCTGTCATTATTGTGGAAAGTCTAGACACACCTACTCCAGGTGTCGATTTTGTCGCTCAAAGCCTTCCAACATGGTCTGGAAAGTTAAGAGCACTACTAACCAAAAAGGACCCAAAACTATTTGGGTGCCAAAAAATCAAAATTGATCTTGTCTTGCAGGAACATTACACTAAATTTAAAGGCAAATGGAATCTTGACAGTGGATGTTCAAATCACATAACACGCAACAAATATCTGTTCAAATCGGTTGCTGAATTTAATGGTGGAAAAATTCGATTTGGTGACAATTCAATAGGAACATTCATTGGTATTAGAACTACCTCTTGTAATGAAACTTGTGAAGTTACTAACGTGTATCGTGTGAAGGGATTAAGTTACAATATTAGTCAACTATGTGATGCCGATCTGGAAGTAAGATTTAAGAAAACTGGATGCATTATTGTAGATGTATCAGGAAAGAAAATTCTTCTAGAAAGCAGGGACAAAAATGTTTACATACTGGACTTAGTAAAGAGATCAACAAGCCACATTTGTCTGGCATCCATCTCTAAAGATCCTTGGATGTGGCATAAAAAGCTAGGTCATGCAAGCATGATACTAATTGAAAATGTTGCTAGATTGGAACTGGTTATCGAACTCCCAAAACTGGACTACACAAAGGATCACATTTGTGATGCTTGTCAAATGGGTAAACAAACAAGGAACTCTTTTCAGCCAAAAGTCACTGTCTCTACTACAAAAACACTTCAACTTCTTCACATGGATCTTTTTTGGTCCAACTAGAACGACAAGTATTGGTGGTAAGAGGTATGCCTTTGTTATTGTTGATGATTATTCCCATTTTTCTTGGGTTATGTTGTTAGCTAACAAGGATGATACCCTAAAAAAAATTGATTTTTTTTTGTAAGAAAGTATAGAGAGAAAAGGGTTACTACATCACTTCTATTAACATGTCTACCTCTACCTCCACCATTCAATGAACTCTCACTCAAAGTCACACCCACACTCTTACCTACCTATTGCACATCATAGGGTCTCTTCCCTCTCCCTCTCCCTATCTCTATCCCTGCATGACACAAGTTTAACACTCATATCACAACAATGCTATATTTACTCTTCCTCATCTACCCCCCTCCCCCCACACTCTCAATCTACTACTATCAACATTATAATTTGGACCTAGAGGAACTCATCATCTTCCTCTTCGGCGAAACCTCAAATCACTACCTCTCCGTGCAAGGTCAACATGAATAAAAATCAAGAACTTATGTACTTAGATACTCGAATACTCATTGTCAAGAAAAGACTTAAAACACAATATCTAAAGTTTAAACTTTATCCCCAACATCATTATTAGGCACAAATACTATCAAGGACTTACATACCCACTTATGTAGAGGCTCAAAAGGAACATCAACTCAAGGATAGGAACTCAACTCCCTTATCACAATTCAGAAGCACTCATTCTCTCCCATCACCCATAACTCGTCTACTATTGTCAGTACTTCTATCAAGACTAGAAGGCTGGATTGCTCAAAGAGCTTAGACAAAAGATCATTAGCATAATTATAATCTCTCTTATCTATCAAGATTCGTTCTGAGTTCACAGAACTATACGTAGTATAAACTCAGGTCGTGTCTCATTTAACATAGGAGTGGAAGCACTCAGATCACTGGGCTAAGATCAAAATTAATGAATGACTTCATCGCTTTTCATCCTCCCAACTCGAGTAGCAACCTATAAGTGGTATATGGGACTAGGCCACGGGCATGGCGGTCGCATACCAAACGTGAAGAGAGTATCACCTCAATAGAAGAATAAGGAACGTACGATATGACAAAACTGTCTCATCTTGATCAACCCATCTCTATCAAACTCAAGATCTACTTCGGTCTACCGCTTCGTCATCTCCCCCTTAGCTCTCAAGGTCCTCTCTCTAAGTTTGCGAATCAATTTCCCCTACTGGGATGTAATCACCTACCCCCATTCGGTCAAGGAATCATTATCCATGAGAATATATTAAACTCTTTTTTTATGCTATAGTCAGACACACACACACACACACACACACACACACACACACACACACATATATATATATATAGCTAGCCACTCAGACTCTCTTCAACAATATCACTCTTAGCTCCTTCCCTACTGCTATGGGATCTCTCTATATCCACTATTCTTATAGCATACATAACTACCTCCCATACTCTTTACAATCTAACCTCTCCTCTTGCCTGCTAATACTCAACTTCTATACTCTCATAAGCCCATCTGTATAAGACTTAGACTATAATGGGAAACTCCTCATATCTATCCGTAAAAGCCCCAATCAACCCAATTGCTCGGGATGACCCAGAATGCCTACCTCAACTTACTTCACATTGAACTCAAAGATCTTATCTAGATTCTTATAGTAGTCATGACTTAGAGCATCACACATCTTTACAAAATCATAAATACACATATCAAGTCTAACCTTATCTATCTAGCTATCCTCGTTTCACTAATCTCACCTAAGGTTCACTTGTACCCTACCCATAGCATCACTTTCCTTACAAATTAATATATTCATGCACCATGGCAAGCCTCTCAGAGAAAATCTCCAATTAAGGCTATCACTATGATGATACTATCTCCTCTTCCTACTACTCCTCACAATTAAAGCTTAGGGTCTAGTACTAACATGTGCACCTGTCGCACACCTCTTTAACGCTAACTTACAACTACTAGAGAAATATTTTAGGGAACATAATCCCACTAAAATCTCATAGCGAGTATTCCATTAACACATCCCTTCCTTACAACTCAGTACCACTCACCTATTCAATCATATCTCCTTATTTGACTAAACTCATAACTCGATAAGCCCCATGAACTCTCACTCGCAATCATAAGCCTAAGTTAGATCTATCACATTGGAAGCACTCTATTCCCCCTATTCAAGATCTACACTTCACCCTCAATAGAATGCATACTACAACACATCAGCATACATTTCCTTCTCGTCTGGGCACGCTCTAACACATTCTGACACTAACTCTCTCTGTCTCTCTCTCTATACCGCATCTCATCATGACAATCATAGGATACTTTTGACTCTTTCAACAAGCTTATGGGCATCGACTCATCCCTTTACTAGTTACCTAATGGATACATACCTCTAACTATAAGCCTCAATCAATCACCACTCTCTTTGCCCAGTCTCCTCCTCTCCCTCATTATCTTTCTAGCAAGGGGCATCAACTATAAGTAAGGTTTTTACAAGACCTCAGTTCTCACTCTTAGTTGGCAACATTAAAATTCTTGGAAGCATAAAATCGTCGATCATGCATAACATCAAAATCAAGTAAAGATTCAACTTATACCTATCTCAACCTTGCAGATGTTTCTATGTGTTGGGCAACTATTGCGGCACGTAACTGGTTTGTAGCCTTACTCACGCTAGGAGTAGCATCTCTCTGATTTCCTCTGCTGATGGTGTATATCTAGCGAGTTGGGATTGGTTAATCTACTTCGGACAATCCCACTGGAAGTGACCCTTTTGTCCACACTTGAAGCAGTCGATGATGCCCAATAGGCACTGCCCCAAATGAAGTCAGCCATACCTTATACATGGTGTCTTTCCTTTACAACCCCTAGCTGCATTCCTCGGGATGAAGGGTTTCGAATCTTAAAGGGTTGATTTCTCCTCGGCCTAAGATCATATCTACCATTGGACATGGGTGCAGTCACCGGTGGTGGCATGTACTTCCAAGGTCACTGCAGACGGGGGAACCTACTTCCCTCCTCACCCCAAGCTTCCTCCATCTCACTTTTCTTGTCCTCTTCTACCCATTGATTATGCTCGACAAGATGAGTAGTAGGCTCAAGCTTCTCGGTGCTGATGGTATCCTTCAAATCCTCGGTGCGTCTAGAAGGCATGGTCTGCAACATGTAAAGCACAATTTAGGAAAGAAATCTTATAGGCTTTGACTCTATCGCACGGACTTAGAATCTGAAAGAAGGGGAACAATTCCTAAATGTCCTATAGCCTCCAAATTATAGATGTGGAACTCATCACACTAATAATAAGGATACTAGACACGACTTCATAGACTCCCTAGGAATCTTGAACTCGTGCTCTGATACCAAGTTTGTCAAAGCCCTAGGAGGGTACCCTAGGGGAAACTGGCACTTGGAGACTATTGCTAGTCCCCAAGCGAACCACCTAACCTCATAGCATTCATTCATTCAGTTCAATAGCGGAAGATAATAAGAATAATCTATTTGTCAGTGGGCTACAAACTATCAAAATCCATCATTCAGTCTATCACACAGGATTAAATAAGGAAACAGTTGCAATATGAATAAAGAACAGAAAGGAACAACTCTAATGTCAACTATCAACTGTCGGTATCTATGAAGCCTCTATATCGATTGTCTACGAAGGTACCATGACGGGTCATGGCTACCACAATCAAAGAAAATAATGAAATAAATGAAAGATAAAATATGTCCCCCGAGAACAAGGGAGGATTCACCACGTCTGGATCACAAAGCTCTAGATCTCAACGGTTCGCCTGCTGAATTCCCCTGTCTACAGAATTTGCATTATAAAATGATGCAGCGCCAAAAGAGCATTAGTACGTGGAATATACTGTATGTAAAATGGGCTAAAGTAAACAATATCTAAGACATCCGATCATCAATCACTCACTCTCAACTCAGAGTAAAGGTCAAGACTGTATCACCTCACTATCCACCAACACATCACATAATCACATCAACCTCAGAGTATTATCAATAAGGAACCTATATAGGAGTTTCTATAACCGTCAATCAACACCTATGAGCTGGTGATGATACAACGAAGAGATGTCATTGCCACATCCGTTTAGTACCTTACCGGGTTAAAGAACAAATCTATTGGGGATACCAAAAGAAGTCTATCAAGCCCTCTGCAGGGCAAAGGAAGCATCTGTTTTCACAGTCCAATCCTCTCCTACACTGGCCACGTAGTTAATGAGTACGAGTAGGACATACTCTCGCCCATTTTGGTACTAATACTTCTCCCAGGATTCAATATGCTCATAAGTCTATCAATTCCTCGTGGTTTCCATCACTCAGCCCCTACGGGCAGAAACACTCAGCTCATCTCATCATCTATCGACTCCAGGAATAACTTCTTCCTTTTAAACTCTATCTCACCCTCCTTTAAACCTCAAGAATAGTAACTTCATCTACTTTAGTCATCACAATACTCATCTCAAGACTCAGGCCACAACAATCAAGACATCCATAAACAGTCAAGGCTTTAGACATCACCCTAAGTTCATTATTTTGTTGTCTTTAACAAGAGAGATTATATAGCATGAGCATACAATCAATCAATAATGCATATACACAGTAATTTAAAATATGATTATCATCAATGTAAGATAATATGTAAGATTTAAAGATAAAGTTCAAGAAAGTATTCTAGAACTTCACCTCAAGACCCATCAACTAACAATTTACAACCTAATATATACATTGGGACACATGGAAGGACAATTCTATGTTCTGGGTAGCCTTTACATACCTGGAATGACGAATAATCAAGTTTTCCTCCAAGAATTCACATCCGAACTTGAAACCCTCCACTTTGTGCTCTTCTTTCTCTCAGGAACTCTCATTTAGACTTAGAAAAATGGGTTTGTAAAACCCTTTCGTACTAATTTAATACTTAAAACATGTTTTTGGGACATAAAATAGGTTGGGAATTACCAAACTATCCTTCCCAAAATTTAAAAGGAAATTTTAAAACGGGTGTACTGGTCTGTGACGCGCTTGGGGCGCAGACCAGTACATTTTCGCTATTTTTAGAAAATTTCAATTCCCCTCGAAAAATTGAAGAAAAACTTAAGTGTTGGTGTGCGTCCTATGCGCGTCGCGCCAAGGAGGCGGACAACCACTGGTTTTCAATTAATTAGAGAAAATTATTTTTCGCTTTGGTTGCTCTTAAATCGAGTCGAGACCATTTTCTGACTTGATTTTTTGTGCTGATTGAAAATCTGGTCTCGGATTTCCCATCAGAGCTTTGGAAGACGCGTTACGCGCACGATTACATTTTAGGGGCATTTTAGTAATTTCATGAGGTGTTACAATGATTTTGTCTAAAGAGGAATCTTTTAATTTAGGGTAAAAAGTTCAAACAATACAAGATAGACAGATAGATTATTTTATCCTTGCATGTTTAGGATTCTTTGTTTGTGAAAAATTATCAATTTTTATATAACTTTTTTATAAATTCAATTTATACGATTAATTTTTTTTTACAATTCCTTATAACAAAAAAAATGCAGATTATTAAAATTAATTCTTAAAGCAAAAAACTAAAATTTGAAACATTCACGTCAAGACTCTTTGTGGTAGGAATACATCAAATTTTTTATAATAAATATGTAAACAAATTTGCCACTTCCACTCATTCTTTATAGCAAACAAAATGAAAAATAGATAATAAATACATTTAGAACTCTCTTTAAGGTATGTTATCAAGTTTTACATATTACGGATTTTAAGTTAAATTTTTATAACTATTCTTTCTTTATAACAATAAAAAAATATTTAAAAATTTAACAAAAAAAACTGATACCTTCCCATAAAATTTAGAAAAAAAGAATTTAACCCATATTTCGATATAAGTCCTATTTCTAAATTTAAAAAAGCAATTATTTTACGTATAATTTTAAAGCATTACAAAATTGATATCAAGTTATTGCAATTTTTTATGGTTTCTTATTTTATCCTAGCACGTTTAGGATTCTTTATTTGTGAAAAACCAACTTTTCACCCGTCCTCCAGCTTAAAAAAATACTAATTGTTAAAAATAAATTCTACTCATTATGTTTACAATCCGTTTATGTAAAACTTACAGAAATACGTAACTTATGTTTACATAAATCCATATAATCCCAACTCTTTTAAAAAATTACAAAAATTTCTTAAATAATACAAAATTGCAACACTTATTGATACAAATTACAATCCCTACTTCTCCATGTATCATAGTTAAAACCTCTTAATACTCCTACCTTTTCGACATGTATCACTAGTTTTTATTTTTTGTATAAAAAAGAAGGGATTTTTAGTAATTTTAATAAAAGTTGGTATTAGTTGGAATTAGCTCCAAAAAGTATGAAATTTGTGTAAGTTGCCCATTTTTTTATGAGCTTATACTAGAGCTGTCAATACGGGCCAGCCCACCCCATCCGAGCTAGTCCGTACAGGCTTTGGAATTTGACAGGACAGGCGGGGCCAGCCTAATCCATATTGCAAAAGCCCCTGATTCTCAAATTCTCAAAATACTTCGATTGGTACACGCAAGAAATAGGCTAATTCAGCAGCCTTTTGTTCAATTTCTCCCCACAATCAACATGTTTATTCAGGTCGGGCTAAAAAGCCCATTTTTTAAATAGGCTCTAAAAATCGTAGCCTAATCCTACTAGATCACGGATTAGGCCAGGTCGAGCCAACGGGCATAGCCCATATTGACGACTCTAGCTTATAGACGCTAGCATATATAAAACTTATACTCTCACTTTCCCAAATTTTCTTAACAGCAATTGACTTGGCAATTTTTTAACTTTCAAAAAATTATTAAAAATATATGACTATATTAAAACAAACATAGTTACAACACTTTTTATGATAAGTTATTAGATTTTATGTAATAAGTATTTCAAATTAAATATTCATAAACACTCCATTATATAATAAGCCACTAGATTGAGGAGCTTAGGGTCGTCGTGCCTACTTCAGCTGCCTGCTTCAACAACCTCAAGCAGACAGTTGAAACAAGTAGGTGACTACTGAGCTGCTTGGCGTGATGATTCAGGCCTGACATCTTATATCTAACATTTCGAGATCGAATCTCAGCAACGCCAATATTTTTACCTCATTTTTATTGATTATTATTTAATTTTTTCTTCACCTGCTTCAACTATGAAATTATAATAATGTGTTTACTTAATTTTGCGGTGGCTATTAAAATGTCTACTTAAATTTACTGTAATTTCTAATAATTATTATTTGATTATTTCTTCATCTACTTCAACTATGAAATTACAATAACGTGTCTACTTAATTTTTTGATGGCTATTAAAGTTATAATATTATTATTTAAAGCTGAGCATTTCAATTGCTTGTTGCAGCTGCTTGAAGAAGGCAGGTGTCTACAACATGTCTGCTTAGTGTTACGATGCCCAGTAAAGTGTCTGCTTAATTTTACTGTGTCATTTCTGTTATTTATTATTTAATTAATTTTTTATCTACTTCAACTATGTAATTACAATAATGTGTCTATTTAATTTTTCGATGGCTATTAAAGTGTCTACCTATTACTATGTTTGTCACGCCTGGGGACGGTACCCTAGGCGTAGCTGGCATGTAACACCCAGTAAAATTACCAAAATACTCCTAGAATAGAATCATGCGCATAACGCATCTTCTCAAGCTCTGATAGAAACTCCGAGTCCGAATTTGCAATCAGCACAAAAAATTAAGTAGGGAAATGGTCTAGGTCGGATTTTAGAGCAATCGAGTCAAAAAATATTTTTCGTAATTAATTCCGAAACAATGTCAGTGCACGCCCGAGGCGCGACGTGACTAGGACGCGGACCTACACTTATATATTTTTAATTTTTTCGATGGAAATTGAAAAAATCGATCGGAAAGCGATCTATGAAAAATTACACATAAATTGCATTCATGAAATGCGTTTTATGCGTATTTCATAGAAAATAGTTTTTTCAATCTGTTTTGAGTTTTTAGTCAGAAAATAAACTAGTGTGCGCCCAGTCCGCGACCGAAGTTGAAATTTTTTCTTTTAATTTGAGGGGCATTCCGATGAATTCCCAAACCCTCCTAAACTCACATCACTATCAAATTAGGTTGTTTTGAAGCATAAATAGGGTGTTAAACCTTATTCTAAGTCCTAGGCTTGAGAGATGAGATGAGAGAAGCTTAATTGGGGTAAATTCAAAGAGGATTCTTGAAGATTGATCGTTAAAGCTCCATCCCAGGTATGTAAGGCTAAACTAAAAGCATGGGATTGTTCTCCTATGTGTCCCATAGATGGTCTTAGATGAGAGTTGAAGGTTCTTGAGTCTACATGCATGATTCTTGATTATTTTCTTGAGAAATCATATTTACTACATGTATTTTCGTATGTTGATAATCATCACAAACTTCTTTTCTTGAATTGAATATTTTTACATGAATTATTGTACATACCCTATTTATTATTTTCTTAAAGATTGCATGAAAAAAGATAGGGATTGAGTCTAGAGCCCTGAGGGAGAATAATTGATTGTGATTGTGATTGTGATTGTGATTGTGATGTGAGAATGATGATAAGTTCGTAGAACTTGATAGCCCCTTGAGTCTCCATAAACTAACTCTAAAGATTGGTCTATTCGATTGTTCCCTAATGATTATTCTAATCCTTGAGTTGTTGGTTGAGTGTTGAGTTGTGAGATAAGTAGAGTCTCTATGAGATTGATTAAGAGATTGGGCTTCATAAGGCTGATTGAGATGATTGGATTGAGATAGTTTGATTGGATGAATTGTTTTATGAGCATTGATTCATGGGAGGAGTACCGAGCATCGAAAGATTAAAAGTTAAACCAACTCGCACTCATCAAACTAAATAGACGAGCATAGGTGAGGATCAGGGACATCCCCATCATCTTATGATGAGGTCCCCTCTGATTAGGAGTCCCTGAAATCAATAGAGGAATTATTATCTACTGTCTCCATTTGTACTTATCTATGTGGTTTCGATTCGTTCTCTGCCTGTGAAGTACAGAATGGTTGTGGCAACATCAACGTAATTATTGCACAATCACTGGCTCATAAGTGATTGTTGCCGGATTAGAGAAACACCCAGAAAGTTCCCAAACTGAGTGATCTGAGTCGAGATGAGATGAGATGAGTTGAGTTGAGTTACTTTGAAATGAGTCTGATTTGATTGATGATTTAATTGGTTGATGGGTCACTTGTCTACTTTTTATTCTTTCTTTAGATAGACATTCGACATGTTGACTAATTTCTATATTGAGTTAATATTGCTTCTATATTATTGTACCTGTATCGATTTCACTCAGCTATTTTATATACCAGTACATTCCACATACTGTCATCCCCTTCTGTGACTGCATCGTTTCATGATGTAGATACAAGATCTGGAGACCATCAATAGGTGCATCGTTGAGGATTTGAGACGTTCAACGGATTGGTGAGCGTCACCTACTTCGGAGGATTCATTATATTTATTTCATCTTGCTTTAGAGTTAGATTGATTAGCTTTGTTTTGATTGAGGTAGCCATGGGTCTCTTATTAGCACCACTTGATAGTGATAAAGGCTTCATTGGCTAGAGTCAGATTGTTGATGATAAAATTATGAACTAGTTTTTTCTACTAGAATTTATTATAATATTCTTTTTAAGATTTGAGGAGATGAGGCCATTGACTTCCTTTATGGTCTTCTATTGATTAGTAGAATGATTGAATGAATGTGATGAGGCCAAGTGGTTCGCTTAGGGATTAGCAATATTCTCTGAGTGCCGGTTACGTCTAGGGTAACCTCCGGGGGCAAGACAAACTTGGTATTAAAGCACAGAGTTCAGTGTCTTAGGAAATTTGTGAAGTCATGTCTAGTAGAGTCCTTATTATTGGTGTGAAGAGCTCAACATCCATAATTTGGAGGCTATAGGACATTTAGGAATTGTTTCCTTTCTTTCAAATTCTAAATCATGCGATAGAGCTAATTCCTAAGAAGCCTATGATGATTTGCACGATACTCTAAACCTTTCGACTACGCCTCCTTCACGAGGCTATAGAAATAGTAATTTTCAAACTTCTATCGATGAGATTCCCTTTAATAAAGTAATCAGAATGATAGAGAGACTGCACCAGGATTGACAGAACCCGACTAGTTTGCTAAGTTGATTGACTAGAAAGAGTGCACTATTACTCAAATGAATCATGCATTTGAGTTAGCTGTAGATGTACCCAGACCCTTTTATTCAAAATTTGCTTCTAATGTTACCCATGAGAGAGAAACTTATGTCTCTAAAGAGTTTAATGTTACCACCTAAGAGTAAGATGTGAGGTCTTATATCACCTTGAGTAGAGCTGTCATTCCAGAGCTAGAATGATGATGATAAAAAGAAAAGGATGAGGTATTGAGAGTGATAGTTGATTTGGGGCATGTAATTAGAGATATATATACCTATTAGGTAAGTAATGGGATGACGGGTCGATTGCCATAAGTTTGAAAAAAAAAGTGATGAGTACCCTATGGTTGTTATGATGAGGTATAGGGAGAGAGAGAGAGAGAGTTAGTCTCAGGATGTGATAGAGCGTGCCCAAACTAGAAGGAAGTTTATGCTGATGTGTTTTAGTATTCATACTATTGAGGGTAAAGTATAGATGACGAATAGGGAAAATGATTTCTTTCAATGTGATAGATCTAAATTAGGTTGATGATTTTAAAGAGAGTGTTCATAAAATTCATCGAGTTATGAGCTTAGTCAAGTAAGGAGGTATAATGTATATGTGAGTGGTACTGAGCCGTTAGGAGGGTACTGCGTTGATTGAATATTCGCTATGAGATTTTAGTGGGCTTGTATTCCCCACCTTTTTACCTAGTAGTGGTAAGTTGGTGTGATATTAGAGAGGTGTGTGATAAATGCACATGTTAGTAGTAGACCCTAAGCTTGAATTTTGAGGAGTAGAGTGGAAGACGGGAAAACATTGTGAGAGTAATAGTCTTAGTTGGATATTTTCTCTAAGAGGCTTTCCCAAGTGTATGTTCGAGATGAAGATGTTGATATGTGAGGAAGTGATACTATGGGTAGAGTACAAGTGCCCCTTAGGTAAGACGAGTGAAACGAGAATAGCTCAATAGATAAGAAGAGACTTGAGATGTATACCCATGATTGTGTAAAGATGTGTGAAGCTCTAAGCTATGACTACCATAAGACTCTAGATATTTAAGTTGTCAATGTGGAGTAGGTTGATGTAAGCATCCCTTGTCATTGCGAGCAATTAAGTTGGGGCTTATGGATAGATGAGGATGAGTTTTTCCATAATAGTCTGAGTTTTATACAATTAAATTTATGGGAGCACAAGAGTTGAGCAGAAGCAAGTAAAAAGAAGAGGTTAGACTGTAAGAGTTGTCAAAGGTGGTTATGTATGCCATTGAGAGTAGCAAACACTGAGAGAGAGTTTCATAGAGACAAGAGGAAGCTAAGAGTGGTATCTTTAGAAAGAGTCTGATTAGCTAGTCAAATGTATATGACTATAGCATAACAGAAGAGTTTAGGACATTCGTGTGGATAGTGATTCCCTGACCATGTGGAGGTATATGCTTATAGCCTTGTAGAGGAAATTGATTCGTTAAACTTGAGAGATGACCCTTGAACTAAGGGGGAGATGGTGATATGAGAAATCAAAGTAGAACTTGAGTTTGATAGAGATAGGCTGATCAAGATGAGACATTAGTTCTTGTCATATCATAGATTCCTTATTCTTCCATTGAGGTAATGCTCTATTCCCATCTGGTATGCGACTGCCATGCCCATGGCCTTGTCCCATACACCAATTATTGATTGTTATTCATGTTGAGTTGTGAGGAAGAAAAGCGACGAGATTATTCATTCATTAATCTTGATCTTACCCCATGAATCCCAGAGTTTTTAGTCCTATGTTCAAGAAGATATGGCCTAAGTTTTACACTACGTATAGTTCTATGAACTCAGAATGAGTCTTGATAGATGAGAGAGATTTTAATCTATGAATTTTCTTAGATAAGATTTCTCGATTGAATCATGCTAATGATCTTTCATTCCAAGCTCTTTGAGTAAACCAGCTTTCTAGTCTTGATAGAAGTATTGACGATAGTAGATGAGTGGGTGATGGGAGCAAAGGAGTTCTCCTGAATTGTGATAAGGGAGTTGAGTTTCTATCTTCGAATTGATAATCCTTTCGAGCCTCTACGTACTTGAGTATGCAAGTCTTTGATAGTATTCGTGTTTAATAATAATGTTGGAGATAAAGTTAAACTCTATACATTATGTTCGAAGTCTATTCATGAGAATGAGTGCTTAAATTCTAATTATATTCATGCCTCTTTTGCATAGAGAGGATTAGTAGTTAGGGTTTCGCCCGGGGGGGAGGGGCGAGGATGATGAGTTCCCCTTGGTCTAATTAGTGATGCTGATAGTAGAAGCTGGAGAATTAGGGTAGATAAGGACGAGTGAATGTACCCTTATTGTGACATTGTTGTTGTACTTGTGTCATGTAGGGGTAGAGATAGGGAGGAGGAGAGAGATGAGACCTTCAACAGATAGGTAAGAGTATGTTAGTGTATATCTGAGTGGGAGCTCATTTCATGGTAAGGGTAGAAGTGCTAAGTAGGCTTGAAAATTCTAAGATAAAGTTGATGTGGTTAGAGTGATAGGCTTGAATACGTGGTTGTTATTATGTGAGTATTGATGACAGACTATTAAAGACTTCATGATAGTGAAGTAGTAAAGAGGATTAGTGATCTTTTAGTGAAAGCCGTTGTGGAAGTATAGAGCTAAGTATTGAGGATTAGTTTTTGCTGAATATAATCATCTTAAAGGTAGCTCCTTGAGGATAAGACGTAAGCTTGAATGGAATAAGAGGATGTGGATAGGTAGAAAGTTGAATAAGAGCTATAAGTTTAAGTTTATAGAGTAGAGTGTCATGAAAAGGAGCACAATTGAGATAAGGTGCTAAGCTTCAGAGTTGTACATAGAGTCTTATGTATCAATGGTCCCATTCTCGATTAGAGTGGATGGTTTCCTTCTTGAGTTCGAAAGCCTCATTGTCGAAGTGTTTAAACGTCTCGAATTGATTGAATTTCGGCGTTCCATTCATACTTGATAGTGAAAATGTCTAAAAGAGTATCTCTATTCTTGATCTGAACCAATTTGTCTATTCTGAGTGACTTGTGACTGTCCAGATTGGTTGATTGAGTATTGAAAGGAGTCTTAATCGTTATTTGTGCCTAATGATAAGAATATTAAAGGTATTTTCCTTACCTTTAACTAATTTGATTGTCTTTTCCTAAGTCTATGCTTGAGTTCTAATAGAGTTGATTGTTGATTGAGATAGAATCAAGAGTTTGACTGATAGATGTGAATGAGGAGATGAGTTTTGAGTCTATTCGTGCCTTGATATCCACCTTTACTCATTATTCGAGGACGAATGATCCCAAGGGAGAGATGGTGTAACACCCGATAAAATTAACGAAATAACCCTAGAATGGAATCATGCGCATAACGTGTCTTCCCAAGCTCTGATGAAAAATTCGAGTACGGATTTGCGATCAGCACAAAAACTTGAGTGGGAAAATGATCTTGGTTGAATTTTAGAGCGATCGAGTCAAAAAATAATTTTTCATAATTAATTCTGAAACAATGTCAATGTGCACCCGAGGTGCGATGCGCCTGGGACATGAACTTACACTTAATATTTTTTTAATTTTTTCGACGGGAATTGGAAAAATCGATCGGAAAGCGATTTATGAAAAATTACACAAAAATCACATTCATGAAATGCATTTTATGTGTATTTCATAGAAAAATAATTTTTTCAACCGGTTTTGAGTTTTGAATCAGAAAATAAACTAGTGTGCGCCTAGTCCGCGACGAAGTTGAAATTTTTTCTTTTAATTTGAGGGGCATTCGGGTCAATTCCCAACCCCTCCTAAACTTAAATCACGATCAAATTCGGTCATTTTGAAGCATAAATAGGGTCTTAAACCTTATTCTAAGTCCTTTTCAAAACAATTGAAAGAATAGGGCTCGAGAGATGACATGAGAGAAGCTTGATTGGGGGAAATTCAAAGAGGATTCCTGAAGATTGATCATTAAAGCTCCATCTCAGGTATGTAAGGCTAAACTAAAAGCATGAGATTGTTCTCCCATGTGTTCTATAGATGGCCTTAGATGAGAGTTGAAGGTTCTTGAGTTTACATGCATGATTCTTGATTATTTTCTTAAGAAATCATATTTAGTACATGTATTTCCGTATGTTGGTGATCATCATAAACTTGTTTTCTTGAATTGAATGTTTTTACATGAATTATTGCACAAACCCTATTTATTATTTTCTTAAAGATTGCATGAAAGAAGATAGGGATTGAGTCTAGAGCCCTGAGTGAAAATAATTGATTGTGATTATGATTGTGATGTGAGAATGATGATGCGTTAGTAGAACTTGATAGCCCCTTGAGTCTCCATAAACGAACTCTAAAGATTGGTCTATTGGATTGTTCCCTAATGATTGTTCTAATCCTTAAGTTGCTGGTTGAGTGTTGAGTTATGAGATAAGTAGAGTCTCTATGAAATTAATTGAGAGGTTGGGCCTCCATGAGGCTGATTGAGATGATTGGCTTGAGATAGTTTGATTGGATGGATTGTTTTATGAGCATTGAGTCATGGGAGGAGTATCAAGCACCGAAAGAGTAACAGTTAAACCTAATCGCACTCGTCAAACTACATAGCCGAGTGTAGGTAAGGATAAGGGCCATTCTCATCATCTTATGATGAGTCCCCTCTGATTAGGAGTCCATGAAATCAATAGAGGACTTATTATCTGTTGTCTCCATTTATATTTGTCCATGTGGTTTCAATTCGTTCTCTACCTGTCAAGTACATAATGACTGTGGCAACATCAGCGTGATTGTTGTACAATCATTGGCTCATAAGTGATTGTTGTCGGATTAGAGAAACTCCCAGAAAGTTCCCAAACTGAGTAATCTGAGTCGAGATGAGATGAGATGAGATGAGTTGAGTTGAGTTCATTTGAGATGAGTCTGACTTGATTGATGAGTTGATTGGTTGATGGGTCACTTGTCTACTCTTTATTCTTTCTTTAGATACACATTTGACATGTTGACTGATTTCTATATTGAGCTAATATTGTTTCTATATTATTCTACCTGTATTGATTTCACTCAGCTATTTTACATACCTGTACATTCTACGTACTGACATCCCCCACTGGAACTGCATCGTTTCATGATGTAGATACAAGATCTGGAGACCATCAACAGGTGCATTATTGAAGATTTGAGACGTTCAGCGGATTGGTAAGCCGCCCCTACTTCGGAGGATTCACTATATTTATTTCATGTCGTTCTAGAGTTGGATTAATAAGCTTTATTTTGATTGAGGTAGCCATGGTCTATCATTGGCACCACGTGATAGTGATAGAGACTTCATAGGCTAGAGTCAGATTGTTGATTGATAAAACTATGAGCTAGTTTCTTTTCTATTAGCCTTTCTTATAATATTCTTTTTGAGATTTGAGGAGATGAGCCCATTTGCTTCCTTTATGTTCTTCCGCTGATTAGTAGAATGTATGAATGAATGAATGTGATGACCCCAAGTGGTTCACTTGGGGATTAGCAATAGTCTCTGAGTGCCGTTACGTCTAAGGTACCTTCCCGGGGCGTGACATGGCACTCAGAGACTATTGCTAGTCCCCAAGCGAACCACCTAGCCTCACCGCATTCGTTCAATCCATCAATATACGAAAGTTATTAAGAAATAAAAGGGCTATCAGTAAATGAACAATCTCAATATAAGTAAGAAACAGGGAAACAACTTCTACTTCAACTATCAACTGTCTATGTCTATGAAACCTCTATAGCTAATGTCTATAATGGTACCATGACAGGCCATGGCTACCGCAATCAAAATAAATGACATCAAAGTAGAAAATAGAGAATATATATGTCCTCCGAAAGCAGGGGAGGACTCACCAAATCTGGCAATCACGAAATCTCTGAACCTCAACGGTTAGGCTGCTGAAGTCCTCTGTCTACAGAATCTGTATCATAAAATGATGCAGCGCCAAAAGGGGCATTAGTCTTTGGAATATACTATATATAAAATGGGCTAAAGCAAACAGTAAGTCTATACAAGATACACTAACATTAGCTCATCGATCACTCAACCTCACTCAGAGTAAGGAACATGACTATCACATCACTATCCATCAAGACATCAAACTATCAAGCAATCTCAGAGTACCATCAGCATGAAACCTATCTGGGAGTTTCTATATGCAACAATTACCACCTATGAGCCAGTGATGATACAAGGAAGAGATGTCATTGCCACATTTGCCTAGTTACTTGCGGGGTAAAGGACGAGTCTGTCGGGGATCCCAATGAAGTCTGTCAAATCGTCTACGAGACAAAGGAAACATATGCTTTCACGGATTAATCCTCTCCTATGCTAGCCCCGTAGTTAATAAGTATGAGCGGGACTCACTCTTACCCATTTCGGTGTTAATACTCCTCCCATGACTCGACTTGCTCATAAAACGGTCTATCAGTCAAGGATCTCCATCACCTAGCATCTCCGGGCAGGAAACACTTCATCTCAACGTCTATCAACTCAGGAGTAGGATTTAGTATTTCAAAGGCAAAGTTCAATCTCCCTTAGACTCTAAGGACACTCACATCATCAACCTCAGCCACTCATACACTCATCTCACTACCCGGACCACAGCGATCATGCATACATACATAGCCCAGGCTCTAGACATCAATCCCTAGGTTCGTTCAATTAGACTTTAACAATTAGTCAGGTAGAGATTATACCATGGCTCAATTAATTGATTAAACAAGAATTTACATCCCATAATCGTATAATAGTACATGAAAAAGCTTGTTAAGAGTATGATGATGATCAATTCAAGAAAATAAGTAATAATTAAAGATAGTTTTAAAGATTTCTTCAAGAATTCACAACAAGACCCATTACATTCTACTATTCACCCTAACTCAATCATGTGGGGGCACATGGGAGAACAATCTTATGGTCTAAGTAGCCTTTATATACCAGGGATGAAGATCCTACGAATCTTCAAGGAAATTGGACCCGAATTCTCAATCTTTCAAGCTTTCTTGCTTTCTTTCTCAAGAACTCTTACATAAAAATTTCACAAAAATGGGTTTTAGGAACCTATAATAGGTATAAAACAACCTGTAAAACACATTTTAGGATTTAGGATAGGATAGAAAATGACCAAAAGTCCCTTCCCGAATTAAAAGAAAAAGTTGCAAAAATTATACAGTGGTCCGTGACGCGCCAGGGGCGCGGGCCAGTGTTTTTTCTAATTTTTTCTCTAATATTCAATTCCTGTTGAAATTTAATAAAAAATACTTAACTGTGTCTCCACCCCCCGCGTCGCACCAGGGTGCGGACAGACACTGTTTTTCGCATTAATTAGTAAAAATTATTTTTCGACCCGGTTGCTCTTAAATCGGGTTGAGACCATTTACTCTCACTAGATTTTCCGCGCTGATAGTAAATCCGTTCTCGGATTTCCCATCGGAGCTTTGGAAGTCGCTATTTGTGGATGGTTATGTTTTAGGGGCATTTTGGTAATTTTATGAGGTGTTAAATCATCTCCCCTTGGGGTCATTTGTCCTCGAATAATAAGTAAAGTAGAATAAAAGCACGAGTAACCTCAAAACTCATCTCAATCCTCACTCAGGAACTCTCGAACTCTCAAATATCCATCACCTATCTATCTCTGTATTAGACTCGGGAACTAGACTCAACGCATCAAATTCAAGAATGGAACTTTAATAGCGTTAAGGATAGGGACATTATCTTTGACATCATCTTCATTTTGAATGAATAGGTACATGTATTTGAGTTTCATTGCTTCCTCAGCTTCCCATGTAACTTCCTTCACAAATTGATTCCTCTATAGAACCTTGACGTCGGCTATCTCTTTATTCCTCAACTTACGAACTTGTCGATCAAGGATTTGAACCGGAACTTCTTCGTGAGATAGGCTATCCTTCACTCTCGTACTCTCAATAGGAATTGCTAAGGCAGGATCTCCCAAACACTTCTTTAACATTGAGACATGGAACACCCAGTGAACTCCATCTAACTCGGAAGGCAAGTACAACTCATATGTGACCTTCCCAATCCTGCTCACAATTTGATATGGTCTGATGTGGACTCAACTTCCCCTTTTTACCAAACCTCATGACACCCTTCATGGGTGACACCTTCAAGTACACCCAATCATCCCCCTCAAACTCCAAGTCTCTTCTCACGTCCGTGTAAGACTTTTGACAACTCTATGTTGTCTTCAACCTCTCTCTGATGACTTTCACCTTCTCCATAGACTGGTGGACAAGATCAGGTCCGATCAGTTCAACTTCACCAACCTCAAACCAACTAATCGGCGATCTACATCTCCTCCCGTATAATGCCCCATAAGGGGCCATCTGAATGCTGGCATGATAGCTATTATTGTACGCGAACTCAATTAAAGGTAGATGGTCATCCCAATTACCCTTGAAGTCGATGACATAATATCTCAACATATCCTCTAAAGTTTGAATGGTGCGCTCTTCCTGCCCATCTGTCTGAGGGTGAAACATTATGCTCAGATGTACTTTTGTACCCAATCCTTTCAAAAAGATCTCCAAAATTAAGAGGTGAATTGAGCTCCTCTGTCCGAAATGATGGACAAGGGAACCCCATGCAACCTTACAATCGCACGAATGTACAATCGGGCACACCCCTCAACCATATTAATGGTCTTGACTGCTAAAAGTGAGTTGATTTAGTCATCCAATCAACAATCACCCATATTGAATCATGCTGCTTTCAGGATCTTGGTAAACCGGTAATAAAATCCATGTTAATCATCTCCCACAATCCACTCAGGAATGTCAAAGTTCTAAGCTAATCCACATGGTCTCTGATGTTCAACCTTGACCTGTTGACAGTTATGGCACTTAGAGACAAATTCAGCAATGTCTTTCTTCATCCCATTCAGCTAGTAGACTTCTCTCAAGTCATGGTACATTTTGGTGGAACCGAAGTGAATAGAATATCTGGACCTATGAGCTTTGGCCATGATCCTATCTCGAATGCCATCAACATCGGGCACACACAATCTCCCTTGATACCTCAACACCCCATCTCCCTCTTTGGAGAAAATCATCACCTTCTATTTGTGAGCCACTTCTTTTAATTGGAACAAGACAGGGTCTTGGTCTTGCTATAGTTTCACTTTTGACACTAAGGATGAAGCAGAACCATTTTAAACATTGATCCCACCTTCGTTGTTCTCCTCAAGTTGTACTTCTAATCGAGTCAATCTATGTATTTCCTTTGCTAATTCTCTCTTCTCGTCCTCCACATAGGCAGTGCTACTCATAGACATCTTGCTAAGAGCATCAGCAACAATGTTAACCTTACCTGGGTGGTAAAGAATGCTCATGTTATAATCCTTGAGCAACTCCAACCACCTCTTATGTCGCAGGTTGAGCTCCTTCTGGCTGAACACGTACTGTAAGCTCTTATGGTCAGTGAACTCGTCCACATGCTCTCCATACAAATAGTAACCCAAAATCTTAAGTGCGAATACCACCGCAGCCAACTCGAGATCATGAGTCGGATAATTCTTCTCATGGACCTTAAGTTGCCTGGAACCATAAGGTATCACCTTCACTCTCCGCATAAATACACAGCCCAATCCAACTCTGGATGCATCACAGTATATCACGAAGTCTCCCATCCCGTCGGGCAACTTCAAAACTGGGGTTGTAGTCAATCTAGTGTTCAACTCTTGGAAACTCTTATCACATTCCTCAGATCACTGAAATTTGACTTTCTTCTGAGTTAGCTTAGTCAATGGTGCTAATGAAGAAGACAAACCCTCAACAAATCTGCTGTAGTACCCTACCAAACGCAAGAAACTTCTTACTTCCGTCAGAGAAGTTGGTCTAGCCCAGTTCTTAACCGCCTCAATCTTTTGAGTATCCACCCGAATGCCATCTCCTAAACAACGTGGCCTAGGAAGTCCACAAACTTGAGCCAAGACTCACACTTCGAGAATTTTGCTTACAACTCATGATCTTTGAGCGTTTGCAAAGCCACTCTAAGGTGATGAGCATGCTCCCTTTCATCCTTTGAATACAATAGAATATCATCAATAAACACAATCACGAACATGTCAAAATAAGGTCTAAATACCCTGTTCATCAAATCCATGAAAGCTGCAGGTGCATTTATCAACCTGAAGGACATGACCACGAATTCAAAATGGCCATATTGTACCCTAAAGGTTGTCTTTGGTATATCACTTTCCCTCACCTTCAACTGATGGTAACCTGATTTAAGTTCTATCTTGTAGAAACAAGTAGCACCATGAAGTTGGTCAAAGAGGTCATCTATCTTGTTGAGGGGATACTTATTCTTGATGGTGACCTTGTTTAGTTGTCATTAGTCTATACACATTATGAGAGACCCATCTTTCTTACGCACGAACAAGACAGGACCACCCCAAGCTAAGACACTAGGCCTTATGAAACCTTTCTCTAACAAGTCCTTCAATTGCTCTTTCAATTCTTTCAACTCCGAGAGGGCCATTCTATAAGGTGGAATTGAAATAGGTTTGGTCTCGAGAAGAACATCAATCCCAAAGTCAATCTCCCTATCTATAGAGATTCTAGGTAGATCATTAGGGAAATCATTCACATTTAGGACGGACTCAAGAGTAGCAGATTCAATCTCATCAGACTTGACTCACACGAGGTGGTAAATACAACCTTTGGAGATCAACTTTCTGGCTCTAAGATAAGAAATAAACTTGCTCTTAGGTGCAACAGAACTCCCTTTCCACTCTATAACAGGCTCATTAGGAAATTGAAGCTTAACAATTTGGGTTCTGTAATCAGCAGAAGCATAACAGGCATGAAGTCAATATATATCCAGCATCACATCAAAATCAACCATCTCTAATTCTACCAAGTCAGCTAAGGTGTTTCTACGATAAATGGACACTACACAATCCTCGTAAACTCCCTCAGCTAATACGGACTCGCCAGTATGAGTGGAAACAGAAAAAGGTTCAAGCAAATAGTCTGGAAGAATCCTAAACTTATTAGCCACATAGGGGGTCACAAAAGACAAAGTGGCACCCAGATCAAGCAATGCATAACAATCAAAGGTAAAGACTTGAAGCATACCCGTGAAAAATGTGGTTTAGCCTCCTGATCCTGCTGGTTATCCATAGCATAAAGGCGGTTTGCTCCGCCTCTTGTACTAGTAGTAGCACCCCTCTATTGATTGCCCACTGGAGGGGCTGTGGATGACTGTGGCCTGTTGCTCCCCTCGCCTCATCTCCTCTTTGGACACTAATAACTGAAGTTACCGGTCTGACCACATGAATAGCAAACATCTCTCTCCACATGACACTCACCCAGGTGAAGCTTACCACACTTGTCACAAGGTGGCTTTCCCCTCGCACCTTGGGTCACACTAGCCTAAGATTGTGCACCCTGAGCCCTGTAGTTCTGGTAACCCTGAGATTTCTGATCGTACCTATTTGGCTGAATGAGGCACTTGCTATAGAAGGTGTGTGATGAGATGATTCTTCTGAAAGTAGGACTTGTCGCCCTTAATCTGTCTCTGCTGGCTAGGCTCATGCCCAGCTGATTTCGCCTTCCTGTTGATCTGCTCCTCTCTATCTTTCCTCTTATCCTCCTCCATTTGTTGGACATACACCATGATTCTGGCGATGTCCATGCTGGGAATCAGCAAAGATGCCTTACACTCTTTCTGCAGGTGTTTGCATAGACCAGACACAAATTTCCTCACCCTTGACCTCATGTCTTGCACCATTTCCAAAGCATACCTGGATAGTTTAACAAACTTTAGACTGTCTCTTTCACTATCATTCCTCCTTGCTTCAGGTTCACAAACTTTTCCACCTTCGCCTCCCTCAACTCTTAAGGAAAGAGGTGGTCGAGGAAGGCAGTCTAAAGTTCCTCCCATGCTGCAGACTCCGCATTCTCACCCATACTCTCCTCCCACTGGATGTACCAGACGTTAGTAACGCCCTTCAATTGGTAGGAAACAAGCTCCACTCCCTCAATCTCATCAATATACATCGCTATCGGGACCTTGTACATTTCATCAATAAAATTTTGCAGGTCCTTCTCTATCTTCAACCCTGTATACACAGGTGGGTTCATCCGCAAGAAGTCTCTAAGTCTAGTGGCAGTTGAAGGCTCCTGTGAGCTAGAGCTCGAAGCTTGAGAACTTCGGTTATTACCCTGGGAGGCCACCAACTGAGACAGCATGGCTCCCCTAAACTTTGCCTCTATGCTGGGAGTTGGTTGGGGCTGAGTAGGGGGCGCCTGTGGGACCTCGGCAGTCCTAGCAGGGCATCCCCGTCTTCTACCCTCTAACTGGACCGAGACGTCAGGTTGGGTGTTCTCAGCAGCTGGGGCTGCGACATCTCTCTGAGCGGCTGTCCTTTTTAGCGGTATTTTCTGTAAACATGTAACGCACGAGTTAAAATGAGATTTCCATAAAGTTAAACTCTATCACACGAGTCCAGATCATAGAAGAAAGGTAACACTTCCTAATGTCCTATAGCCTCCTCCTTATGAAGTGTGGTGCACAACACACCCATAAATAAGACTCTACTAGACACGACTTCATAGACTCCCAAAGGACACTCGAAGGTTGTGCTCTGATACAAAGCTTGTCACACCCCGGGAGGGTACCCTAAGCGTAACTGGCACTCGGAGACTATTGCTAGCCCCTAAGCGAACCACCTAGCCTCATTACATTTATTCAATCCATCAATTTGCGGAAGATATTATGAAATAAAAGGGCTATCAGTAAATGAACTATCCCAACATAAGTAAGAAACAGGGAAACAACTTCTACTTCAACTACCAACTATCTACGTCTATGAAGCCTCTTCAACTAGTCTCTATGATGGTACCATGGCTGGCCATGGCTACCGCAATCAAAATAATTGACATCAAAGTAGAAAATAGAGAATAAATATGTCCTCTAAAAGCAGGGGAGGACTCATCAGATCTGGTAATCACGAAATCTCTGAAGCTCAATGGTTAGGCTGCTGAAGTCCTTTGTCTACAAAATCTGGATCATAAAATGATGCACCGCCACAAGGGACATTAATACGTGGAATGTACTATATGTAAAACGGGCTAAAGTAAACTGTAAGGCTATACAAGATACATTAACATCAGCTCATCAATCACTCAACCTCACTCAGAGTAAGGAACATGACTCTATCACATCACTATCCATCAAGACATCAAACTATCAAGCAATCTCGGAGTACTATCAGCATGAAACCTATCTGGGAGTTTCTATAACTGACAATCACCACCTATGAGCCAGTGATGAAACAACGAAGAGATGTCATCGTCATATCCGCCCAGTACCTTGCCGGGGTAAAGGACTAGTCTGTCGGGGATCCTAAAGAAGTCTGTCAAGTCCTCTGCGGGACAAAGGAAACATCTGCTTTCAAGGTCCAATCTGCTCCTACGCTGGCCATGTAGTTAATGAGTATGAGTGGGACTCACTCCTACCCATTTCGGTGCTAATACTCCTCCCATGACTCGTCTTGCTCATAAAACTATCTATGAGTCAAGGATCTCCATCACCTAGCCTCTTCGGGCAAGAAACATTCACTTCATCTCAGTTTCTATTAACTCAGGAGTAGGATTTAGTATTTCAAAGGCTAAGTTTATCTCCATTAGACTCTATGGACACTCACATCATCAACCTCAGCTATCGATACTCTCATCTCACGACCCGGACTACAGAAATCATGCATACATACATAGCCCAGGCTCTAGACATCAATTCCTAGGTTCATTCAATTAGCCTTTAACAATTATTCAGATAGGGATTATACAATGGATCAATTAATCGGTTAAACAAAAAGTTACATCCCATAATCGTACAATAGTACATGAAAAAGCTTTTTAAGAGTATGATGATCATCAATTTCAGAAAATAAGTAATAATTAAAGATAGTTTTCAAGATTTCTTCGAGAATTCACAACAAGCCCCATTACATTCTACTATTCACCCTAACTCAATCATGTGGGGGCACATGGGAAAACAATCTCATGGTCTGAGTAGCCTTTACATACCTAAGATGAAGATCCTACAAATCTTCAAGGAAATTGGACCCGAATTCTCAATCCTCCAAACTTTCTTCCTTTCTTTCTCAGGAACTTTTACATAGAAATTTCACAAAAAATGGGTTTTAGGAACCATTAATCGGTATAAAACAACCTGTAAAACACATCTTAGGACATAGGATAGAATAGGGAATGAACAAAAGGCCCTTCCCGAATTAAAAGAAAAAGTTGCAAAAGATGTACACTAGTCCACGACGCGCCAGGGGCAGGGACTAGTGTATTTTGTGTTTTTTTTCCAAAATTCAGTTCCCCTCAAAATATTTTTAAAAAAACATAAGTGTGTCTCCGCGTCCCCTCCGCATCGCGCTAGGGGCGCGGACAGACACTGTTTTCACATTAATTAGTGAAAATTATTTTTTGACTTGGTTGCTCTTAAATCGGGTCAAGACCATTTTCTCGCTCGATTTTTTGAGCTGATTGTAAATCCTATCTCGGATTTTCCATCGGAGCTTTTGAAGATGCGTTGTGCGGATGATAACGTTTTAGAGGCATTTTGGTAATTTTTCGTGGTGTTACAGTGTCATTTCTATTAATTACTATTAACAAGCAAGAGAAATAACATGTATTGGACCCGTGCAATGCACAATCTTAAAAACTATTATTTAATATAAAAGCCTAATACCTTTCCACAAATTTTATATATGTTGTATGTCCTATTTCTAAATTATAAGACAATTTTTTACGTAAATTTAAAAACATTAAAAAGTTGACATCAATTTGTGGTATTTTTTTCATTTTGTTTTTTTAAGAAAAATAAAAATCCTGGCATGTTTAGGATATCTTTATTTTTGAAGAATTGTTAATTTTCTAATGCTATATAATACTAATCATTAAAAAAAATTCTTAGTCTCTAAATCATACCCCACTAATTTACACACATTTCCACACTCCACAGAAACTACCTTTTCAGTTCAATTTACATCCAGGTTGCTTCATCTTCCACGATTATGGAAGTTATCTCAAAACTTCCATGAGTTTGGAGATTTTCATTCACAATTATATAAGTATTCACATCTATTTTTCTGGTATACAGTTCTTACTGTGTTTCTTTTATTTCACACTTCTTTGCTTTTTTAACAGAAAAATATAATGGCGTCTACTATTGATTTCATTAGCAAAATCATTAGTAAGTCAATGTATTGAAAATTAAAAGTTCGTGTCATCAGGCTTTGGGAAAATATGGATTACAATCAACCTGATTGTCCTTTTTCCTTTGAGGGGTTATTCTGATGGATGAAAAGGTATATTTAAAAACTTAGCACTTGCTTCTAATCTATTTTGTATGCATATTTCAATGAAATTATATACAAAATTACAGTAATAAACAGTTTGTTAATTTTATACATAGGGGATTTGTATTCATGCGAGTGTGGACAGATCTCTACTCTTTAATTTCGATGACAAAATTAAGGAGATGAAATTGTACATTATTAAAAATTTTGTGGTTTGTCCAAATGCTATGAAATTAAGGATCAAGGACTACAAATTTAAGTTAATGTTTACAAACAAGACCATCATTAAGGAGACATATAACACCCCAATTCTTTTTTAGCTAAGATTGAGCCATCCTTCATATGATATAGGATTTTAATTGATAATTCTTAATTGAGCACAGATGTTAAAGTCAATTTCTTAGCGTGGGAATAGTATTTGAGATGATATGAGGTCGTAGTTCTAATGTAAGATTTAATAAAAGTTAGGTGAACCAATGACTTATAGGTTGTATATACATGCGAGGATTAATTCCTAAGTATTTAATGTATATTAGGTGTGATTTAGAGTCATAAAGATCTTTTACATCAAGTTAAGTCCAACGAATTTCTACCGCCTAAGTTTTCGTACGAGTTGATAGAAGAGTCAAATTAAAATTACCATATCTCCTAAAGTATAATGAGTTTGAAGTAGAAAGTTATGATCATTTTAGTGAAGTAGTGCAGAGCTGTTTGAAGGTCCGCGCCCAGAGCGCATCACGGACCAAATGTAGACCATCATTGGATAAGCAATGACATGTTTTTTTCTTTTGGAAAAAGTACACAAAATAGACCTAATTTGAAATTATTTACCCTTAATAGACCCAATCTAAACTATTTACCCTTAATGGACCCATTACCCAAACTATTTACGTTTCTACCCACTTACCCCTTTTTATTTCGCATGCTGACGTCATGCTGATGTTAGCATACTACTATGAAATATATTTTGGCGGTATATATACCATAGCGGTATCATATAGAATGAGCTTAGTCCTTGTGATACTCTGGCTGTATATTGATACCCAATTGGTATATAGAATTTTTTTTAAAGAAACAAATAAAAAGTTATTAAACGAAACTAGTAGAAAATATATTCGTTATATATGCTGTCGGTATATTTATAGCATATCGATATCATATAGGATTGAGTTTAATCATTTGTGATATCATGTTGGTATATGTATACCCTATTAGTATATCATACAAACAGGTGTTGACGTCAGGATAACATCAGCGCGCGAATTTTAATATTAAAGGGCAAAATTTTAATAGTATAGGGATACAAAATATAAAGGGGTATATGAATATAAATAGTTTGATTTAAGGGGGTACAAGCTTAGTTTTCCCTTTTCTTTTTATTTTGAGGGTACTTTTATCCTCAAAAACTTTGGGGGTCCATTTAAGGTCCCAAAATGTATAAAACATCAGTTTTCATAACCAAAACCCTCTCCCTTCACTCCTAAACATAAACACTCAAGAATCATCAAGAAAGTCATCAAATTAGGATTAAACTCAAGATTCATCCTCAAGCTGAGTTATTCTTCAAAAATTTCAATCTATACAACCCAAATTTCTTTATCTATTCATGAATCTCTAATAGAACCTTACACCGTAACCTAGGATTTCAAGAAGACGAATTCAAAAATCCTAAGAAAGGATTTCTTGATTCTTCTTTTTCAAGAATGCAGGGTTCTTCATCAAGACTCTAAAAATTCTAAGTCTAGAATTCAAGAATCAAGGAGAATCCCTTCAAATAATGTCTTTCCAAGTTCTTTCTCTCTAAAGGAACTAACGAGATTGAGGATTGGCTCCAAGAAAGCAAGTATTCATTTAGTTTTGATGGTGGTATCAAATGTTTAGGTATGTAAGGCTAAACTAAAAGCATGGGATTGTTCTCCCATGTGTCCCATAGATAGTCTTAGATGAGAGTTGAAAGTTCTTGAGTCTGCATACATGATTTCTTGAAGCATTAACATGATTTAATTCTTGAACTAAGTTTCTATTGTATTAGTGAGATTCCTATATACAATCTTCTTGAAATTGAGTAATTATTTAGATGTACG
>JAPFFP010045609.1:0-11526 GCA_026153255.1 Solanum medicagineum | reverse complement strand
AACTAACAGAAAAACATCCTTCGACAACTTTCAACGTAATATACACGAAGGTTTGTGACCAAGGAACTCAGATTCTAAGAAGAACCAAGTAACGACAAACAGAGATGACAGCAGCAACCTCCTCAGACAGCCAAGTAACAACAAACAGAGATGACAGCAGCAACCTCCTCAGACAGCATACAGCACCACAGGGACATATTATTTGATTCAGACTCAAACGGGGTACCCCCGAACTATCTTAAAGAGATTGAAAAACTAAGACGAAGCATAGAAATGTCAATATGAGCTTATACCCCAGTTCAAGGTTATTTTCAGTAAAACTAAGACTCGCACTTCCAAATCATGCTATAGTAAAGAATGTATAATTTCGAAGCTTCATCGAGTTAACAGCATAGTCCAGTTAGTTAACAACATCACAAACAGTCGCAAAGTGTATTTAACGAACATATAATTACAGCATCACAATATCGACTCAATCACAGCAATATTTCCAGTCAATAATGTTCGCCATGAAAGCGTTATACACAGAACATTAAATTCCTATCCTCTGTTTCCATCAACAGATTCAAAACAACAAATACAATTTCACAATATCCGATGCTTTAACTGAAAATGAGATAAGCGAAACGAAGGCGTTACCTTTTTCGGGGCAGCGAACTAAGACGACGAGCTTAAATCGAAGACGAGCTCACCACTATAGATCGACTTCGATTTGTCTACACTGATTCAAGGCCAAGGATTTCGGGACCCTCAAGAATCGATTGAACTTCAGGAAAACGAACTAAAAAGGGTGTGAGTTATATCGAATGCTTAATGACTGGAAATCGATTCGGTTCGTGCTCAGGTTTTTAGAGGTCAAGAACGGCTCCCGTGAGAATCGAATAGTTTCGCTAGGGTTTTTCAACTACCAATCCCCCTTTTTTCGATCTCCCGTTTTCTTCGTTTCGGTTCTCTTTTTTTTATCAATTCAAAATGACCATGGGGTTATGGGGAAGACAAAGAGGAAGGCGTGCGCCTGGGAGAAAGGGACGACGCACGCGTAAAGGGACAAATGCCATGGGGAATGGGATTGTCGGGGTTTGGCTTTGGTTTCTGGTCTCTGGTTTTCCTGGCTTTGGCTTTGGGTCGAAATGGAAGAGGGAAATGGGGAAAGGAAGATATTAGGGGCGCGTGTGGTACACGCGCCCGTATAATTAATTAATTTTTTTTTTTTTTTTTTTTTTGAAAATTCATTTAAAAATCGTTAAAAATAAAACCCCGTGAATAGTTTGACACCGTGTAGGGTAAAAATTGGGTGTCAACACTTGCAGTAGTAATATTTGCATTAATTATCCATAGATTATTTATTGTGTATTGTTTGATTTGGTGTACTAAAATAACATAAAAATTTATTTACAAATATACCCTTCACAATTATGATGAAAAAGAATTTGAGAGATAATGTGATCTTTAACCATTCTAACACATACATTAAAAGCATTGCATTACTAATAAATAGAAATTCATGATATTAGTAATGCATGCCCTAATACACAATCGAATATCAAATACTATTTCGAAAATAAAATTTCATGGCAAAATAGAGTTAATAAAATAAAGTAACTTTGCACATTAGTTTACAACATACAGATTAATTCAAATCACAAATAACTATATTTTAATTAAAACAATGTGCAAAATAAAAACAAAATCAAAACCACAAATAAATTCAAATTACCCGCCACATCCACCACAACCGCCACATCCACCACAACCACCACAACCGCCGCCATCATCGCCACCACCGCAACAACAACCCTGGGAAGCACCAGCATCTGTAGTGGTTCCAGTTGCTGCTGCTCCACAACCACCACTACTGTTATTATTACCCTTGTCTCTATCCCCGCTACCAACCACTGTCGCTGCTGCCGCTGCACCACCGGCGACGGCAACTGCTCCGGCACCGGCCAAAACAACCATATTCCCGTCTTTTAATCCGTGGGACGCCTTACCTATTTCCACATCGCCTCGTCGAGCTTTATCCATAGCTTGCTGGCGTTTGGCGCGGCATTTTGCGCACAAAATAATCGAAATGGGGAAGAAAATAACGCCAAGTATGGGCAAAATAATTAAGATTAAGTCCATATAAAATATGCTTGCTTCACATTTATTTTAGTTAGAGGCTATTTATAGCAAGCCACCAACCAATTACGATATTTATTTATTCTGTTAATTTGTTTGTTTGAGTTTTACCTCAAAATTTTTGAATCTTCTAATATTAAATAGCACTAAAATATTTTTTAATTCACTGATTTTTTAAATATATTTTATGAAAAATTGACTAAATCAAAGATCTATCAAACAAAAGATATTTTTTTTAAAAAAATGTTAGATGAACAAATTAAAATAAAAAATCAAAGTATTATTTTTTCCTCATTGACGAAGTTCATAGCCCATATCATTATTTATTTATTATTTTACTTACTCAAGTTGTAATTTTTTGGCTCTTCATAATCCTTAAATCAAATCATCAATGCTTACTTGGAGCTTTTTATTTCATATATGTTTAGTTCCTCTGAAATTCAGAAGTATCATGGTATATTTAATCGTCAAAAATGTCTAACAATAATTTATTTTGAAAAAAATAATATTTGATGTGTTAATTTATTTTTTTTCTGTATATTGAAAACTTGATGGAATAATCCAGATGCTTATTGAGAAATTTTGCCTCTTTATAGACATGATCCAGAAAGTAGCATATGAAAAATCCTAACATAGGTTTAGAGTTTGAAAAGCTTTGTATTTGTATTAAAATATTTACTGAATATATACAAATATAGTATTGTTGATTAAATTTTTTTATGTAATCAAAGTTGTAATAAATCACCAACACTTTGTCAGAACTTTTCTTTTCATTATTTAATTCCTGAATCCGAGCTCATTTCTGACACGACAAATGTTTGACATAAGATTTGTTTATTATTCTATGTACATTATCAAAAATAGGAGTACAATTTAAGTACCTTTCTTGCTAATTCGATTTGTGTGTCAACCAAAGAATTAATCTTGTTTATGATGATACCCTAAAAACAGAAAATGTAATCTCTAACAAAATATGTCAGCCAAACAATTAATCTTGTCCGTGGAAAATGACCTCTCTATGTAGAGATAAGTTTTGCGTAGATTTTATGTAATATCCTCATAAAATGATGAAAATACTCCAAGAATTGACCTTACGCGTAACTTGACTTCCCTTGCTCCATTTGCAAATTCGAGACTGAATTTGCGATCAGTGCGAAAAATCAAGTCGGAAAATGTCTCAACTTGACAAAAACTTGAAAAAACGCAAATTTATTGTTTCCAAGAAAGCTCAAAACAGTGGGGTTTCCGCGCCCCTTCCGCGACGGAGAGTGGACGTGGAACCACACTTTGATTTTCTCGAAAATTTACGAAAAGTGAGAAATTCGCGAAAAAGTACTAAAAAGCACTAGTGCCGTTGCGCACTAGTGGAGAAGGAGACAATTTTCGTTTCTTTAAGGGGAGACGGTTTTCGTTTTTAAGAGGAGACAGTTTTCATTTATGTAAGGCTTATCAAAATCCATATTATTATTATTTTGGGATTTAAATTCCCCCCAAATTCATACAAGATTCCAGTTTAATTGTAAGATTTAAGAATTTTCATCTCGTATGACTAAATTCCATCTAGATGTTGGATTATGCACTCTTTTAATATGAAATCATGTCTTCTTCCTAATTGTAGTATAAAGCTGCATTATTGTACAATTTTTACTGTAAATGATGTATTTCTTGAAAATTACAATTTATGATCATATGAGTATGAGTTATATAAAGTATTTTGAGAGTAGTATTGAGCACCGATATGAGTGAGAGTAGAATAAATTACTCAAACTCATAAACTATATGACGAGTATAGGACAGGATTATACTACAGTACCTTCCTTTTTAGCCACTGAGATGCCCTAGTTTTGGGATGGATCCATTCTCCTAGATATTCGTCCCCTACCCCGCAAAGTACGGACGGCTTTGGCAGTGTGAGCAAGACGTTATATCACCACGAAACTCATAGTGGTTTTTGTCGGTCAGAGAAACTTGCCAAGCTAAGAAACTAAGTTTTTACTTATCAGTTTTCAGCATGTTATTTTCAGCATACCAGTCTTATGATTATTGTCATTTCGCTTATGAATTATGATTATATCTTTTGAAATGCATTATGATATCCCTATTAAATATTTTGGCCATCTTACATACCATACATTCCACGTACTGACGTTTTTAGGACCTGCATCGTTTTATGATGCAGACGCAGATGACAGAGTTTCTCAGCAGCCGCTTCGTTGAGAACCTGCCAGCTTTCAGACTCTTGGTGAGGCGTCTTCTCAGTTCGAGGCTCTATAGTTTATGTTTCTTTACAGTATTTACTTTCAGATCTGGCTACTTGGGGCCTGTCCCAATAATCCTTTCAGACATTTGTAGTAGAGGTTCCATGGACTATGAGTCAGTATTTAAGCTTCAGTTTATTCAGACAGTATTTAAGGCTTTACATTCAGTTATTCAGTCTATTCATGAGTTAGTTTGATGCTTTAATAGCCTTTTTCCACTATGAATATGTGTTCCTCTGAGTAAGTAGTCAGGTCAAGTGGTTCGCTTGGGATCAGAAATGATTTTCGAGTGCCGGCCACGTCTAGGGTATAGGCTCGGGTCATGATATTTTATCTTTTTCAGACTTCAGTTATGAGATTTTGTTGGATATGTTGTTGTTATTGTTATTAACATAAACATATATGGGTAACAGTGGATGTTTGTAAAGTAGCTCACTATAGTTCAAGCATTTTACATGTCCATATTTCCGGTTCTTCATCGTTCAACATCTTTTTCACTCGATAAAATAACTATATCTTTAGCCGCATATTAAAAAGAGTTGAACTTTGGCACATTCTCTTTGTGTACAAGAAGTTTTATGCCATTAGATAATTATCATAATTTTTTCGAGTAATATTTTCATATTTTAAAATAAATTATAATTATAAATATAGAAAAACATAAAAGATAGCTTGAATTATGATTATACTACTGTAATCTAAATTCCTTTCTAATTTTTGATTATTTTCTTTTCTACTCCTCAACACTCTCTTTATCGTAGATATTGCCATAATAGCAACAGAAGGAATTATTGCGGTTCTTCTCTGTTTCTTCTTTTTATTCCTTATATTTGTCTTCAAATTATTTTGCTTATCTTCTATTTTTTTCAAGAAAATTTAATTCATTACTTTCACAATTATATAACAATTATAATATAATATGTAATTTGACAGAGATGAAAAATGTAGGGAAGGATCTAAGAGTTTTTTTAGTGCTTCTGGAAAATACACTAGTAAAAAAATGAAACAAACAGTTAATATCGTGAAAAAATAGCAATAAATCTCAGAAATAATAATAAAAAAATCTATCTAAACAAGTTACGTTTGATTATGGATACAAACACAAAATTAAATATACATATATATAATTGCTATGGATCGAGAGAAAAGTACGCAAAAAATTATATAATGAATGAAAAAGAAATGGATATATATGCTTATAAAATAATTAAAAAGAAAGATAGTCCGACAATGATGAAAGAAGCGAATGAAAAAAAACAATAAAAGATAATCAGATAATGATGAAAGAAGCCCATGAAAAGAAAATGATAGAACTATTTTCCAAAGAGAGATAGTAGCCGAAACATATAAAAGATAGAGACGATTTTTTTTTTTTTTATCTTTAAACTATAAAAAAACAAATAAATAAAAATTACTTTATAACCTGCAATAATAGCATATTAATATACTAAATACTATTTCATAAATAAAATTCATGCTCAATAGAGTTTTAAAAAAAATAAATTACACATTAATCTTCCAGTTACAACATACAGATATAGAACAGCAGGTAAAAAATCAAAACAAAAAATTCACAACTACAAATTAATTCAAATTATCCGCCACATCCACCACAACCGCCACAACCACCACAACCACCGCCATCACCACCGCTGCCACCACAACAACAACCCTGGGACGTACCAGCATCTGTACTGGTTCCAGTTGCTGCTGCACCACAACCACCACTACTGTTATTATTACCCTTGTCTCTATCACCGGTACCAACCACTGTTGCTGCCGCTACACCACCGGCGACGGCAGCTGCTCCGGCTCCAGCTAAAACAACCAAATTCCCGTCTCTTACTCCGGGAGCCCCACTGCCTATTTCCACATCGCTTTCTCGAGCTTTATCCTTACCCCACCGGAGTTTACCGAGGCATATGGCGCACAAAATGACCAAAATGGGTATCAGAACAACGCAGAGAATGGGCACAAGAATGAGTAATTCCATAGTAAATATGCTTGTAAATTATTTTAAATAGAGGCTATTTATAGCAAGTCAATCTGGTTTCTTTAATGATGAAAATTAATTGCAATAATTACACATAAAATATGATGATATAATAATTTTATTGATAAATATATGAGTATAATTATATTTCTTCTTTGCTTTTTCTTGCTATTATTAGTACTTCTTTAAAAAAGAATGATTTGGTTTAATTTGGGTTGAAGTTTAAAAAAATAAAGAAGATTTTTCAATATTATGATCCTAAATTAAAGTTATATTAAATATATCAAAATTTATGGGAGTATTGGTAGCTCAATTGGTTGGTTAACTGAACTATACCTTATTGGTGACGGTTTTTTTCCCCACATTGTAATCTCCTCTCCATTTTCCCATCCCCTACCCCATTTTTACTAAAAAAGATATCTTTTAATTTTGTGGTAGAAATATGTCATGTGAAAAGTTGAAATTAACATTTTGTCAAAAAAGAAATGGATCATTTCTTTTACATATCAAAAAGCAACATACATCATTCTTTACGAAACGAAGGAAGTAGTAGATTTTTCAAACGTGTGATGATATGAACTTAGCTTTCATAGCATTGAGCATAAATCTTTGAGAAAGACAATATTTTATGTTTTAAGCTTTTTTGCATGGATATTCTACATGCTTTTCGATGAAATAGTTGTCCTTTTTTCGTAAACTTGAACTAGATGTAGGATAGAATAGCCTCTAAGAAATTTTATATATATAAAATATTTATTGAATATTTACAAATTATGTCACTTAATTAGGTTTTTTGTGTACTCAAAGTCGTAATGAACACTTTCTGGGAACTTTACTTTTTGTTTTTTAAGTTCCTAACCCTAGCTCATATTGACCTGGCAAATACTAATGAGATTAGTTTATTTATAACTATACTTGATCAATGATTGATTAGTTTGTTAATCTACCTTTCTTTGCTAGTAGATTTGCTTGTCAGCCAAACAATTAATCAAATTGGATGATGGAAAAAGGTAAAATATGTAATGTTTATTTCTTTTCTAGTCATATACAATATGTACGAAAAAAAAAGGGACCTAATATTCACTTCAATAGAGTCAACGTAAACTGAATTTACTGTTACTGTTTGAATTTTGAAGTCATTATTATGTTATGGTTGCCCAACATCTTGGACATAAATGAAGAACAAAATTAATATTATCATGTTTGCGAAACAAATTTCAATGTGTATAGAAAATAAATTGCAGTGACAAATAAAGTACGAAGAAGCATAATTTTATTTGTAAATAATGTGGATACAAATCTGTTACTCCCTTGTTTCTTCTAAAAAGATTTGGACTTTCTTGAGCCATATTTTGATCTCTTAACGAATATTTCACAATTTATTGATATTTGAGATGCTTTTCAAGAGAATATAATACCTTTTATATAAACATAAATTAAGTTTTACGAAATTTAGCTCTACGCAGTTACTTGGTCTTCACTGTCGCACTTCTGTTGGTTTTGGTCATCTTCGCCTCTCCATGTGAGTTGTGATGCTTTACTTTCTTCGTTTAATTAGTTATGCCTTTGTATACTTCTTTTTGCTTTGTTTCTTCTTATAGTTACATTACTCTGGGCGTGAAACTTTTCTATTGTCCATTTGAGTAGGGATTTACCGAGTTCTTCTGCTTAATGTAATGTTTGTCCAGTTGAACACAACTCTAATCACCATGTTTTCTGTTTTGCCATTGTCTCTTTTCATGATTATGTTTGGGAAACTTAGGTTTATATCTCTTGTATTTTATCTTCAGTCACAAAATCATCATTTCCTATGCAGATTTTGTAAGATATATCGCCATTGCTGCCACCAATAGCGACACCAAGCCGACTAGGAAAAACAACCTAAATAACCAGCCACAACTCCATTTCCGTTGAAGCTCAAGGCCGCCAGATCATACACCATGAGAAACACTAGAAAATCACTGGAGAGTGATTTGTTCGTTGTTGTTTCAACACGTATCGTTTGGTTAATAGACTATTATACATGTATACAACCTCCCTCTAACATTCGAGCTTGAGATTAACAAACAATGATTTGCTTGAAACTAATTTGTGTATGATACAATGTTGGCAGTGATTCCCTCACCAGAAGGGAAAAAGAGCATGATGAAAGTAGCTCAAAAGGATGGTGAGCAGTTTCTGTGCCAGTATAAATCCGTCTAATGGACAGCAGTCGAACAACATTTCTACACTGGATGAGTTTGAAGTGAGAGCCACCCTTCAAAAGTGCCCTGATCTTGGCCAGCCTAATGGCGTAGTCAGAGCTTCCACCGTTTGGCTTCCAGTTCCGCGACAACATGTCCTTAATTTCCTTAGAGACGAAGGGAGTGACCTCAGGTGTGTATAAATTTTACAAGCTTCTAGAATTTGGACGGAGGTCATTACGTGCATTCATTTTGTAGTGCATTATAGATGGTTTCTTTCCCTTTGAGAAAGTGTTTATATTCTGCATAAGTATATTTGGTATTGTTCAAATTCAATTTTTCCCCCCATGACCTAGTGGGATGTCCTTTCGAACCAAAATCCATTACAAGAGGTAGCTTACATTGCAATTGGTTGTCATAATGTGCAAACTGATAATATACTTATGTTGAAATGGTCATATGGATTGGTAACGATTAAGGCTCTCTATTCAAAGATAACGGTAAGAGATGATATTTACAAGGACGGGAAGTGGTATCGAACAAGATCTCAAGAGAAGGTCACGGCGAGATGAGCCGTTTATCATTATGATAGGTGTAAAGTGGAAGTGCAGTGATATATGCAACTTGCCGACGACCCTTCACTTACTTCTTTGGAGTCAACGATGCCACTTTTTCTTTCACAGAAATTGCTTGTTGTGCCCTCACTGTCCGCCCGGCCCCTATCTTTAATCCTAAGTAAAGTGAAGTCAAATCAATGAAGTGAACAACCCAACAAACAAAGGCCTATGCTACAGTAAGCAAAAAAGTCGGTTGAGGTGCGAAGCAAGTCACTTAGTCTTATACTATACAAAGGAAAAGACGTTGGTACGGAGTCACGTCAACTGTGGATATAGACTAGGCTATAAGGAATGGAGTCTTAAACTATGGACCGAGACTACACTAAGGAACAAGGAAGCTTGACTGGAAGTGTTATTGCAAAATTTAGGAGACAATACAATAAAGGACAAGATAAGAATTTGGTATAATAATACAATTTTTTATTTCTATTTAGAAAACTACAAAGTTTAGTTATCTATTCAAACAAGATACACAAATTACTTATAGATTTAATGAAATTTCAAAGAAGCCCACGTTGAAGGTATTACTCAGTAAATACATACATACATGCATACATACATATATATCTTAACTTAAGACTAACTATTCTAGCTTAATTCAAATTGTATTTTTTGAATCCTTTTATTTGCGAGGAGCTAGATGAGAAGAAACTTTCACGTCCGGTTCTGTAGTAGAGATGGAATTCAGAACCAACCATCAACTATAACCCCAAAAGAACCAGATTCCGTAAACAACATAGAGGAAGAATGAAGGGAATATATTGTCGAGGTAATCGTATTTCTTTCAACAAATATGCTCTTCAGGCACTTGAACCTGCTTCAATTACATCTCGACAATTAGAAACAGGTCGTCGGGTAATAACAAGAAATACATGTCGTGGTGGAAAAATATGGGTACGTATATTTCCAGACAAACCAGTTACACTAAAACCCGCAGAAACACGTACAGATTCAGGAAAAGGATCCCCTGAATATTGGGTAGCTGTTGTTAAACCGGGGCGAATACTTTATGAAATGGGTGGAGTAACAGAAAGTATAGCCAGAAGGGCTATTTCACTAGCAGCATCTAAAATGCCTATACTAACTCAATTCATTATTTCGTAATGTAATAGAAAAAATGTAGAAAGGGCTCTTAGATATGAATCAAAACCGCATGTTTCTTTTTTTTTCCTACAAAAATATTTCTTCTTTTTCTTCGTCCTCTTCAACTGTATAAAGGCGGATGCAGATCTATGAATAGGAGACGTTGTACTAGTATCCACAGGCCCTAAATTATCAACAAGCTCTTCGAGCACGTTAAAAATGTCTGGATTCTTTTTATAGTGGAAATGCCATAAAGTGCGACCCAAGACCCTCGGTACAATATTGATGATCTCACAAAGATAAAATTTCAGTTAATTGTCATTTACTGATCTTATCTTTTGTGGAATCGATCTTCTACAATAATATGTGGAGCTCAACATGTTTAGAAGCACAGGAGAACATTCGTTTGCTGATATTATTACCATTATTTGATACTGGGTCATTCATAGCATTACAAATGGCAAGATGAATGGTGTGGTTCCACTTAGTAACCCAAATCCGCATACCTCCTTTAACACGCGAGTATGCTTTTAGCTATTAAGCTTCGAAACAACCTATAGGCTTACTTCGAAGTAGGAGCTTACGTGAATGATCGTGATAGCTCTTCAAATCCTATTCATCTAATTAGATATGTCACTGAAATAAAGTGATTCCGTTCTGTCTCTGTTTAACTTTTTGAATACCAATAGGCATCAAATGAAAGAAAGAATTAAATACTATATTTCACTTTGAGGTGGAAACGTAACAATTTTTTTTATTGTCTTTATAATATTCATATTGGTTTTTATCATACTTATATTATCCATAGATTCTAAAAATTCATAAAGAAAGATAGAATGAATAAACTCAAATTATTACGAATAGGTCTTTCTAATGATTCTAAACTTTTTTTTGCTCCTGATCGTTAACATCAGGAAGAGAAAGAGTCTTTGGCGCATTGGAAGGAATGAACAATCGGTGTAGTCTCATCTCAATCGGTGTTCTCTTGGATGGACATGCAACATTAGTTGGTTCCTTGCAAATCTTCAAGATTTCAATCAAAACATCATAAAAGCCAGATTCTGCGGCCAAATAAAGTGGTGTCTCTCCAGCCTTATTGGCTAGAAAGTCAAGATCAAGATCTACAAATAATATTTCCAACATCTTGACAATTTCAAGGTGTCCATGTTGAAAATAAAATTAAAAATAAACTTAATTTGTAATAATTATTTGGGCTTAAGAAAATACTTAGAATTATATGCCCAATTAGCCTATTTTCTAGAATGTGAGTC
>JAPFFP010045608.1:0-11527 GCA_026153255.1 Solanum medicagineum | reverse complement strand
TGGAAATAAAATATGCAAGATGCTCATACAAATTCATATGTCTCAAAATCAAGAATTGGTAGCTCAATGTCGTACATATTGCAATATCTTCAATCTCAATACCATCACAACCCTAGCCACATTTACATCCTAAGTAAGTATTACTTTAACATCAATAACAAATAATCACTAATTCACATATAATAAGTCTCCCTCATTAATTCCCAAATCAAATATCACCATAGGATAATTACCCAGTTCAAAATATTTCAATTAAATCCTACATAAATCGTTTTCAACACCTCACACAAGAAGTACAACATTCTATAAACTTAACAGAGGTTAAGAAATTCACTTGCCTTATATAAAGTCTCGAGTCACGTCAATTTCGAAGCTTTTCCCTTTCTATTACACTCCAATTCACCAAAATCTATTCAAATATAACATCATAATTATATAATGAATTTAACGACACTAAAATTAATTAATTTGGGTGAAAAAGGTAAAATGGTCCAAAAAAATTTTGCCAAAAAAAAAGTCATCAGAATCTGGAAATTTATACATGAAATGTTCACCAAGTGATAAGGAATTCAATAGTGAAAACAGTTTCAAAAAGGAGCTAACATGAGGAAGAAATCGCATGTTAAAGTTTTCGAACTACATTAAAAACACAGCAGTGAATCTGTAGATTTTACCTCAAACGAAGAAGCAAAGTAAATTTCTGAAGTTCCTAGTGTGTTCTCCTCGGAAAAATATACAATTTAGCCTTTTGGATCGCTCAAATCCGATTAAAATTGAGAGAGATATCATTGGTTTAGGAAAAGTTTGCGATCTTTCTTCTCTTTCTTGGAGAAAATCTCCAATTTTCGCAATTCTTTTAAAGTGAAAGAACTTGAAAGGACATTGATTGAAGGGATTATCTTTGATTCTTGAAATATTGACTTAAACTCTTTAGAGTTCTTGATGAAAAACCATAATTCTTGAAGAAGAAGAGTCAAGAAATCCTCTCTTGGGATTCTTGAATTTGTTTTCTTGAAAACCTCGGTTATGATTTAAAATCCTATTAAAACTTCATGAATAGATGAAGAAATTCGGGTTGGCGAGATTGAAATTCATGAAGAATAACTTACCTTGAGGAGGAATCTTGGAAGCTAATCCTAACTTGATGATTTTCTTGTTGATTCTTGAGGGTTTATGTTTAGGAGAGAAGGAAGAGGCTTTTAATCATGAAAACTGATGTTTTATATGTTTTGGAGACCATAAATAGAACCCTAAAGGTTTTAGGATAAAAAAATCCTCAAATTTTTAAAGAAAAAACGTCATTAACTTCCAATTAGGATTTGCGCCGCGCTCTGGATGCAGACTTTTCGGACAGCTCTGCACCTCTTCACTAAAATGGTCATAACTTTCTACTCCAAACTCTAATTAATGCGAAATTAGATGAATTGGAAAGCTAATTCGAATATCTTCGATTTGACATATTATGGGTCATATAGATCATTATACTTTAGGATATATGGTTATTTGAAGTTAACCCTTCTATCGACTCATACGAAAACTTAGTTGCCAGAAATTCTTTGAACTTGGCTTGATATAGAAGATCCTTTATAACTCTAAATCACACCTAATACACTTCAAATCCTTAGGAATTGATCCTAACATGTATATACAACTTATAAGTCATCGGTTCACCTAAATTTTATAAAATCATACATTAGAAATACAACTTCAAATCAGCTCTCATTCGATTCCTTATACTAAGAAATTGACTTTAACATCTATGCTCAATTAAGAATTCTCAATTAAAATCCTATATCATATGAAGGATGACTTCGTCTAGCTTAAAAAAAATTGGAGTGTTACAATGATGTAGGCAGGAATGGCATTTAAAGAAGAACGAATTAAGGTAAGTCTGCCAGCATGACTTAGGAAGTTAAGTTTCCAACTAGCTCATTTGGCTCTCATATTATCTAATATAGGTAGAAAGTGAGCAGGTTTTGGATTATTAGTGATGCTGGGAAATCCTAAATATTTACCAAAGTCTTTGAACAATTTTATTTGAAACAGTTGGGAAATTAGCTGTTGAGTATTAGAGGAATAGGTATGCATAGTATGGATGGTTTTTGAGTTAGCTTGTGCAATTAGAGTGAGGTCATCTGCAAAAAAGAGGTGAGAGAAATTTGGACCCCGGAATGAGATCTTAACGAGGCCCCAGTTTAGAATATCAACTTGATGGTGGATATAGTTTGACATAAGTTCCACACAAAGTATAAAAATATAAGGGAATATGGGATCCCCTTGTCTTATACCTCGGGAAGGGGAGAAAAAGTCCGTTCTAGTAACATTCACAAGAATCGCAATTTTAGAAGTAGTAAGACAGTTCATAATAATCTCTATGATACAAGGCGGAAAGCGAAAATATAGTAGGGCTCTATAAACAAATGACCATTCTATGTTAGCAAAAGCCTTTTCTAAGTCTAATTTGAGAAGAAGACAGCCTTTGGAATTATTAGTATGGTGTATATAACGTATCAGTTCCTGTATAAGGACAACATTATCGCTGGCATGCCTACCTTTCAGAAAGCTAGTTTGGCATGGATCAATGAGTTATTGCAGGAAAGGCTTAAGATGGTTCGCAATGATTTTTGTAACAACCTTGTAGATAGTGTTGCAGAGCCCAATGGGATGAAATGACGAAGTTGATTGACATTTTTAAACTTAGGAATAATACATAAAGCGGTATCATTTATGAAGTCAGCGAAAGCTTGGGAGTCAAACACTTCTCGACAAAATTGAATAGAATTGCTTACCTAACTCCAATGCTTCTGATAGAAATGGGGGATAATACTATCGGGTCCCAGGGCTTTAAAGTGCTTAAATGAAAAGACAACCTGGGTGACTTCCCAATCACTTAGGGATCTATCTAGGGTGGTCAAGTGTAGCTTATGAAAACTTTTTGAGTGTGTGTACATACTCTGTAGATGAGTGTAGGAATGGGCAGAGGTGTACATATTTTGAAAGAAGGTGACAATGTGTGAAACAATAGCATTATGGTCCATGATCCAGTTCCCTAAGTTATCCTTAAAGTATGGTATTTTATTCTTGCATCTTCGATTAAGGACAGATAAATGAAAAAACTTTGTGTTAGCATCCCCTTAATTTAGCAAGTTAATACGAGAGCGGATTTTCCAGTGATCTTTCTCCATTTTTAGAATGCCATTATATTCATGCATGAGTTCCTATTTAAGAGAACGAAGAAACTAGCTATAGAAATAAGCCAGAGATTCCTGAATCCCCTTCAATCGTGCTAACAAACATTTTTTACATTGGAAAATATTACCAAAGGTGACACGATGCCAGTGGGAAATCTTATCAGTAAACTTAGCGGTGGCAGTGCTCAGATCATTATTTTCCTAGCACTGTCCAACTATATCCTGAAACTGAGGGTACTTTAACCAGTATCTTTCAAGCTTAAAGCATCTAACCTTTCGAAAAGCAGTACCTAGGGATAGCTTAAGAAGAAGAGGTGTATGATCAGAATGGGTTTTTGGGAGATTTGTGACTAAAGCATTAGGGTAATAGGGGAACTAGTGTTCATTAGCAAAACATCTATTAAGTCGCTCCATTATGAGGTCTCTACGCTTAATGCTATGGTTAGATCATGTGATGTAACAGCTGACAATTATTAATACAAGTGCCAGAATGAGAATATCTAGAGCAAGCAGAAGTATCCCCCCCCTTTTTATCATACTGGCTAAGAATGTCATTGAAGTCCCTAACAACACACCATTTTGTAGAAGATTCATGCATTTGAAGATCATGATAAAGGGTTTCTAGATTTTCCCAAAGCATATAACATTTAGACCTTTGAGGACTAGCATAGACAACACTTAAATACCAAAGAGCATGATTTGGCGTCACCTAAACCATGGCATGCAGTTCCTAATCGGAGTGTCTAAAGCCAATGATGGAAACTAATGCAGTGTTCCATAACAGCACTATGCCCCCATCTCGACCCATGGCTGGTAATTCGAGGAAGTCATCAAAACCAAACTCATCGTTGAGCCCAACATGACTTGCCAGCTTGGTTTCTAGTAATGCCACCATGCATGGTTTATACTGGTGGTGTAATTCCCTAAAGTTTCTTTTGAAAGCAGGATTACTCCCTCCTCTTATGTTCCAGACCACTATACTAAGGGGATGCATTATGGGTAGATGAGTTTGGGTGGTGGATTCACTAGGAATGGATCTTGCTATAGGGGGAAGGAACTGGGAAGTAGCGTAGGTGTCAGTACCACTGCGTATTTCGCAACATTCGGGTTGACTGCTAGGGGAAGATCGAACAAACATTTCACTAGTGCCACTGGACAGATGTGGACGTATTTTTGGTCCTCTATCTCGGGAAATATCATTAGAGAAGCTTGACGGAGTATGGAGATTTCGGTGAAGGAGCCCCTCAATCATACCTCCAGAACCTCAGTCATTATCTGCTCTTGGGTTGGTATTAGAGGTTCCGTAGTTAGCTGGGCGAATGTTGGTGGTGTTGCATGGCCCTATAGGGGAGTGGGGACCCAAGGAAAGAAGAGAGGATTGGCTTCGATTGTTGTCATTGACATGAAGAAGGGAAGGACTGAGCATGGAATTTGGGGGTCCAATGGGTTGTAGTGATGGGGTAGGTTCCAGTGGGGGTGGATATGGTGATAAAGAGCCGGTGCTACTGCTCGAGCTCATAGGCTCATCACATTTTCCATCCAGTGATGGTTGACATAATTGTCCATGGCAGGTCTCATGCCTTTCATTATGAGTTGGGCCAGGAAATTGGGATTTTGAATGATGATCATGGTATTGACTCCATTTATGTCTATCGTGAAGTGATTCCTCAGTCCATGTTCGATCTACGATTGGGTCTGATGGAGTGGATAGAGAGGCTGGGTCGCTACAACCATAGGATGTTGAGCAACTAGCTAGGGAATGTGATGGGAGGAGTGCATGGTCAGTCGAAGAGGGGGGTTGGGGGGAGGTAGTTGCTGTGAGTAAGGACGATTGTTGAGGGAATTGATCGGACACAACATGCTGAGTAAGGGTAGAAGAGCATGAAGTGAGAATAGTGTGAGGAGACGTTAATACTGATGATTTGAAATCAATGTGCCCAGGTTTATAAAGGTGAGGATTATTCTGATGGGAAGTCATATGAGAAGTGGGAGTGGAAGGTATTTGATTAACTTCATGCATGCATGTTGCCACTTGTTCCTTTTGGAATGCCACGTAGGGATGGTTATGTGAGGAGGAGGGTGAAGTGAGGTCCAAGGGTGGCACAATAAGGAATTGGCTAGGGGTATTTTGGTCTTTATAATCTTTAGAGAAATTATGGGGTCTAGGTCCCGCTCTAGGTGCCACGGTGGAACCACATGTCCTTTTCTTACGCGTGATTTCTATCGTCTTTTGAAAGTTTGGAATAGCTACAGCCTTGGAATTAGGGGCATGCAAAGTGTTAGTATAGGTGGAAGGATCGTCCATCCTCTTCTATCCCTTTCTTTCAAGATATGGGTTGAATTTGAAGGTGGAGAAATGTCTAGAGGCTGCTTAGACTAGTTTGAGGTAGAAGTAGAAGTAACAAAAGGAGACTGTGCAGAGAGAAACTTACCGGTTGATGCCGAGAAAATTTTGACATTGATACCTCGACCATTTACTTGCTGTGTTGGGGTCAAATTGAGCTCTGGTTTCCTCGTCGATGAACGAGAGGTCCCTTTCTTGGGAGAAGAGATTGTTTGCCATTCTCGCGCTCTCTCCATGGTAGGTGCTGAAGGGGAGCTCTGATCAGGAGTTACTGATGGAGAGGTGGGGTGATGCAACTTTTTTTGGATGACCACAGTTTAGTTGACTGTGGCCCATTCTACCACAGGACTTACACATAAATCCCTCGCCCTTATAGATAATCTTCTGCATGTGAGACCCAACTTGGATGCATTGTAGTACAGGGTCTTCCATTGCTACTTCCATACATAAACGAGCATACGAACCTCGGAGTGTGGAGCCAGTGCATGCATCCACCTTCAGTAGTTTCCCGATCCCACTTCCAATTTTTCTTAGCAGTGGACCATCATAGGATTCAGTGGGTAATTGGGGCAGATGAACCCAAACGGCTATGTGGGTTTGGGTGGCAGTTTTCGGCACATAATTAGGCTCCCAGCAACGAATAGAGAGGTAGTGTGCATTGACGAACCACGGACCATTCTGGAGAACAAGATTCATGTTTTCCTCTTGTTGAAATTTGACAATGAAGAAATTTGAGCCAAATCAATAAGCAGAAAAGCTTCAGTGGTTTTCCACATGGTTTGAAGCTTTGATTGGAGATAATGATATACTATGCGTTTTCCCATAAGTTTAATGATGAGGAAGAAGCGCCACGGCGCATAGAGCCGAATTTTTTCATTTTACGATAATAGGATTGTAGTAATCCCATTAAATAGTTGCGCCTCGACTCTTGTGTCCTCATTGGATGTATCCCGTTGACACTCCATCTCGTTATTGGCTAGATCCATGTCAATGCGAGTAAGATTAGTGCAAAGTTTCTCCTTAAAACTGGGCGAATTGGCCATTGGTAAGTCAGGTGGTTCTGGTGGAATGGGTGAATTGGTGGGCGCAGTGTGAGAGGGGATATCAGACATTGTTGTGTCCATTGGATGATGAGGGATTTGGGGTTTTTAGAGAGAAGGCAGAGAAAAGTGAGTAGAATCATATCTAAAATTTGAAACTGAAAGGAGAGGAACATCTTTATTGTTACATTACATTCTTTAGTGTCTTTTGTAATTTGTGTTGCATCTTCAGATATTAAATGTTTTTATAATATTTTGAATATTAAGGCTTAATCTATGTAAATATTAGTTTGGTCATTTTTGTTCGAAATACATAATTTTAAGTAATGGAGAATTACATTATCAATTTAAAAGGGAAAAATAGCAATCCTAAAACTAAAGCCTAACGGCACTACTATTTTAATTTATATATGTTTCCCAATACACCAATTCATTGACATTAAATATTCCTCCAATATTTGAAATCAAGTTTCAATATTAGTATGGTCATTAGTATATTAGAAATATTAATTGAGAACATTGCAAGTGAAACAATAGTATTTACTCATAAATTTCTATTTTCTAAAAGAAGAAAAAAATGACTCAAATGTGTATCCACATTAGAGGCTATAACATTCCCAAAAATTTCTAAGCTAGCTTGGACTATTCTTCATAAGTGTACAGGGTCATATATATCAAAAAAATTTAAATTGCGCATAAGTGTTAAGATTAATTTGTCAGCGTAGAAATAGATACATACAAGAATCAAGGTAATAAGAATTCTCTAACATAAAGTTGAGTTGAAATATAGGTATCTAAAATTTTGATTTTCTGAATGTCGTGTAGAACAATAACCCTTGGTACAAAACTCCAGTATAGAGCATCATAACACTTAATATATATTAATAAATTTACATACAAAATTTAACTTTGATCTATTAGTTTAGTTATGATTTTACTTATAAGAGGTTTAGGGTTCTAATATACTTTTTACAATAAGTTGATGTATAATAAAGGATAGTTTTAAGAAAATACACCCCCTAGCAAGCCTCAAACTTGCATCTGTAAAGTGATAAACCTAAGGTTTGATCACTGACTAAGGATGTCACACTTAATATTTATACTTATATATACACATATATATGTATATATATAAGTATATATAATTTCAACTGAGACTACCAGGTGGCGTGGCACTCTCTCTAAACTACATAGATCCGCCCCTAGTTGAAAGTTTCTTACCATTTAAGTTTCAAGATATGAGTTTATACAAGCTAGGTAATCCATTGACTTCTAAATTATAGATATATGTTAAGGCCATTTCCTAATTATTTGAAATGTATCGAATGTGGTTTAGGGTAATAAAGAACTTCAAATTGTCAAGTTCAAAACATTTCTATCGGCTAAATTTTCATAGGAAAAATTACAAGAATACCACCTTAAGAAGGGAAAATTACCCATAATTTTTTATTTACCATACTAATATATAAATTACCAAAATACAACATTAAAAAGTTGACCAAGTTGTACTTTACAATTTTTTTTAATTAACTAAATTCTTATTGGTTGTTCCACCAATCAATGCAGTGAGTGACGTGTTATTTCAGTCACTAGACACATCTTCCTATTTTTTCATATTTACTTTTCACATTTTTTGAACCAAAAGGTCTTCTCATTTTTCCAGCTTTACTTTTTTCCATATTTTGAACCAAAAACTCTCCATGGAAGGAAAGCCAACATATTTTCTAAAGCCTTCATATCCGTCTACATCACCAGGCAACTTCCACTAGACCCCGCTTTTTTTTTAAAAAAAATTCTCATATTAAAACAAAACTTTTGTTTGTTTGAATGAGTGTATGCATTATAAATTTTTTGTTTTTGAATTTTTTTGGTTTCTATCTAGTGTTCTTTCACAAGTGCAAAGGAAGAATTACTATGAAGGGCACACCTACACTTTTCAGTCAGCAGGCGCTTCTTCCAATTTTTCAACCTTCACTTTTTATATTTTTTCAACCAAAAAGTCTTCAATGAAGCAAAACTAAAATTTGTTCTAAACTCTTCATATTCGTCTACATTCCTGGTAACTCGCACTAAACCCTTTTTTTTAAAAAAAAAATTGTTCTCCTATTGAAACAAAATTTTTGTTTGTTTGAAAGATTGTATATGCGTTATAATTATTTTTTTTTTGAATTTTTTTAGTTTCTATGTAGTGTTCTTTCACTAGTGCAAAGGAGACTATGGAGGGCACACCTACTAAGAAAAATCCAATATTTCAAAGTGATGGTATTTTCATTGAGAGCACTCCTTGTTGTTGTTCTAGACCTAGTTTTGACTTTAGAGGTCAAGGATGGAGCATAAATTGGGGAATTAAAAGCTTACGTGGATGAATTTTTCAAGAATATACTTAATGAGATTAAGTTGATACAATGTGAAAGATTAAAGAATGAAGGAGTTGGTGCAGAGAAGGTATCATAGAAATTCATGTATAGACCTGTTGTTAAAAAATTTAATAGAACTTTGTGTAGAATGTATTATAACTGGTCTCCTTTTAATAGTATTATGGGTTAGTTTGAAATGCAAAGTGGTATTCAAGAAGGTGAACATTATGATTTGTAACTGTTAGTGGCTTGGTTTGTTAGTCATAGTTAGATTTTTTATTAGATTGTTGATGTGTTGGTTAGTGTTTTTATTGTTGCACAATATTTTTGGTTTTGAGTTTTGAGACTAAACATTTTGGTATAACTGTTGGTGGCTTAGTTAAATTATTTTTATTATGTGTTTGTGGCAATATTATTTAATCATTTGGTTCGTGCATTATTATCTCCACATCTCTATTAATATACGTCACACACAATGTATATTTTGAAAAGAAATCCGGGTTGAACCTTTTCTGATCTAAATAGACTTTTTACCTCCATATCATTGTGGATTTTCAATGGCGGTGAATGCACATTTACAATATATTGTATTACCAACTCGATGTACATCGTGTCCAACCCTATTTGAGAAGTAATGACTCTAACCAAACCATCATAATTTGATGATGTATCATATAACACTCCTTCCACCTTATAATGAACAGTTACCTATGTAAAACACTAAATATATCCTACAATAAACATCATATGATGCGCAATCAACATTCTAATGTTTCACACTATTAAAATACCATTCCAAATATAAAATTTTAGAGCTTCTTCTCTCTCGGTGCACATTAGTGTGCACTTACTTGCACCATCGAAAATGGGAAGAGGAAGACCATGCAAAATCACTCAGAAATAATAGGATGCGCGAAAATTATACAAGGAGTCAGCATGAGCTTATTTGCTGGAGGATCCCATAGCAGATCTGAAAACAGCTCACAGGACAATGAGCTAACAACACCAGGAAATAGCTCAAGAAAGGACAAGGGCAAGGAAAAGAAGCAACATAGGAATGGCCGGATCTGGTGACACAAAAAGAAAGTGAAGGAACTGATTAACCAACACTAGGAGAAAGCAATGGAATAGTACCCGGAAAAGCAACCAGAAGTGAAACCTTGGTCAAATCTATTTGCTACGAACAGATTTAGCTACCCGAGGTATGGATCTAACTTACATTGCACCTAGCATAGTTGAGAGTGAGAAAGTAGTGGAGATAATGCCGGAAGATATTACTAAAGAAGAAGCTAAATGGAAACCATCCATAGTTTTATATGTACTAGGAGCATCCCCATCAATAGGAGTAATGGAATGATTCATGGCAAACGAAGGAACCTTCTCAGCTAAACTTGTGGTTCTATATCAGTCAGATGGATACTTTGTTGTTCGTTTTGCTAATGAAGAGAAGAAGGACAAGGTACTATGCTTAGGCCCTCATCACATGTTGAAAACCAGTCATAATGAAACCATAAACACCAAGCTTCAATTTCAAGGAAGAGATTCTTACCACTATACCACTGTGGGTTAAGCTCCCTAACCTACTACTTCGCTATTGGAATGCTGTGGTACTCAGCGAAATAGGGAGCAACTTGGGTCAGCCACTCTATGTAGATGATTGCACCACAAACATAAGTAGATCTCATTCGCAAGGATCTTGATAGAAATGGATGTAACCAAACCACTCCCCAAATCAGTCAAAATACAGGAACCTACAGGGAGGGTGTTTGAACAACCCATAGTCTATGAATGGAAGTCAATCTTCTGCCAAAAGTGCCTACAAGTAGGACATTCATGCCAAGAGAAAACAACTACAATACTAACAATGCCAAGGATGAGAAAGGGACAGAATCAGGGCCTGAGGAAAGAATGGAAGCCAGCAGGAGTACCTCAAGCAAAGGATGCTACCACATAACAGAACAAGAACCCTGCAGATAAGGAGAAAGGGGCCATGATAGATGAACCTGTTGAGGAAGAATGGCAAACAGTCAAGCATAAGTCAGGTAAACAAAAGAGCAGCCAAGAGAGACCTATGCAAGTTACTATCAGCATAGAAGTTTTGAAATCTAGAGAGGCTGGACAACATAGTGGCACAATAAAGGAAGTAAGTGGAAACCAACCTCTAGGAAATGATAGTAACCTGGAATATTAGAGGGTTCAACCACAAGAAAATAAGGATGTTCGTCAAAAGAAATAATGTTAGTTGTATAGCAATATATGAACATAGAGTTAGACTAGATAATGTTGGCAAAATTATCAATAAAAGCATGCCAGGCTGGGAATGGATTGCTAATGTAGATAGTAACACAAGGGGGAGAATTTGGGTAATCTGTGTCACGACCCGAAAATGGGCATGATGGCACTCGTCTTTTCCCACCAAGACAAGTCAGCCTACAACCCAGCTATAACATTAAAATGCGAATTTATAATCAAAATAAAAGTTCAATTTAATGAAATCCCATAAAACCTGGTTGTCACATGCACAAGCTTCTAATGTATTACAACAGATTCGAAAGAAAATACAAATATCAAATGATATTGTCTCTGGAATAGACG
>JAPFFP010045607.1:0-11527 GCA_026153255.1 Solanum medicagineum | reverse complement strand
CACGAGGTAAATGAACATAGGCAAGAAAACCTCGGGATCAAAAATTGGGATAGCTATGGACTAAAAGCTACTCAGACATCACCCTAGTCCATAGCTACCCACACCCTACCAACAATAATGTACTTTGTCCTTAATGTACAAGGCAAAACAAAATAAGAACATGGGGTCAAAAATCAAACATCAAATGGTGCCTAAGAATCAGTCTTTGGCTGTCCCGGAGCGTCTCCCTTATACAGGGTAGTCTGTGTGGCAGCCATGCTGGATGAGACAATGCCCTTCAATTGATCAAGATCCTGGGATTGTCTCTGCTCTTCTTTCTCTGGACATCCTCAAGGCATAACCAACTACCTCCTCATCTATCTCCTCATCACCCTCGGCGGTCTTCTGGCGCACTAATTGCTCCTCATCATCATCAGCCTCAAAGGGTCTCTTCCCAGGAGAATGCGGCGGCTGATCCTCTAAAAACATATCAAATAGCGGCTCATCTGCAGGTGTAGGACCAAGAACTATAATCGGAGCTGCTAATGATGTCATCAAGTAAACCTTGAACTTCGTCAACTCTTGATAAAAGGCTGAAAGGTCTATTGGCCGGGCCTTGGTAAGTCTCTTCTACACTCGCTCCTCGAAGGCATCGACTTGGGCATCCACCATAGAAATGCGCTGGTCAACTACAGAGGTAGTGAATACCTTGTATCGATCCTTCAACTCCTAAACTATCTTTCAGACCCATGGCTTAATCCGCCACGTAAGCTGAGCCAACTAAGCCTCAGCTCGTGATAATCTCTGCAGCATAGCCTAAAAAGCGATACAAAGCATGATGTCTGTGGGAGGAATCTGTGATGTGGATGGCTCTAGTGTAGTGTGGCTATAGTGGGACCCATCGCAATGTCGACTGCCTCACGCTACTCTGGTCCCTCATCAGTAGAAGCAACAGCTGGAGTAGTAGTAGTGGCAGCAACCGTCGAACCCTTGGCTTGTAGCTCAGGCATGAATGTCCGGGCATGGGAGGTTGTGGCCGCTGGAGTGCCACTGGGTTCTCATCAGCCTTTATCAGGCTAGGATCAACAGCTTGGAGTGCCACGACTATGGGATCTATACGAAGCGATAGCTTTACTGCCATGCATAGTCTATAGATCAACACTGGAAATGGCACACACGTGGTCCTCATGAATGCCGACTCATGTATCTACTCTGCTATGAGTCATGCCCAATCAATATCATAGCCAGCTAAGATGTCGGCTACCAAAACAACTTGCTCTAACTTAAGAACATTATCTATGAAAGTGAATCGGATACGTGACCTGACAAGAGCCTACCAAACCTTGGCAGGAAAGGAGACCGAAAACTTCACTATGGGCTCTGAATGTGTCGTGACCCATATAGGCTCTGGACCATGATTGGTAATCTGACTAGCAATCCATCTCAGAAGCTTAGTCCTTTGGTCTACACTTTTGGAGATAATGACTTGTCTAATATTCCTAATCCATCGATCAAACTCAGTTGTAAACTATGGTGCTCTGTATGTAGGACCAAACTACATGCGGCGGATCGCCTCCTCATACATGTCGACTTGTTGGCCTCTAACCAATTCGTCTCGTAATCTCGGCTTCTCGAGAGGTTTCTTCTTCTTGGGAAGCTTCATAAACTGTACAAAATTCCTGTACTATGAGCGGGGAGTATTTACCCAGCTTATCAGTCAACCATTTGAGCCTGTGTCGTCGTATGTCCTCCTCGAGTCCCCAAACATGGCTCAATCCTATGTCAATGAGTCGGGCCTCCTCATAGATTGATCGAACTGGCTTCCCTTGACCCTTTAGCTCTAATACCTCATCATAGATGGTCTTAATCCCCTCAACACCGCATCAATGATAATGTGGATCCGTAGGAGAAATAGATAGGGTGATCGAGTACTCGGTATCTCCTCTAGCCTGGGGTGCCTCGTCTGAATCTGACTCCGTGTGTGAGGGAGTCATCTGTGGTATGTCCTTGTCAAAGACATCTTCATGTCACTCCTCGTCATACTAGAAGGAACCAACATCCTGCACTTGGGTCTGGGCAGCTCGTGCAACAGCTGCCCTATTCTGAGGTACCTGTGCCTCGGGGTCAATACAAACGTTGTGGATCTCATTCGATCCACCTGAATGTTCATTTCTAAACTCCTTGCCCAAAAGTCTTGTATTAATAGCCCTTTGTGCTATACATTTAGCATTGGGGGCCATACTACCTGAAAATGAGCATGAACAAACCATGATCAACCCCAAAACATTCAACAAAATATCCACAAAAGCAAAAGAAAAACATAGGAAAATCAACAATGTATCAGTTGTAGATGGCAGGTACGAGAGTCAAGTATGACTCGTAGTGGGGACTATTAGTCGTGTTGTGGCCTTGTAATCTACAGGTGTATAACAACTTTGAACACTGAAACTAGGTACGAGACGCAATTATGACTCATAGCCTTGACTACGGGTCGTAGACAGGTCTTGTACAAGGTTTCTGTTTACAAAATTTAACATAGGCTTAGGCCCACGAGATCCCACTATGATTCATAGAGGGGACTACAACCCATAGGTGGGTCTTATGGTAAGTATTCAGGGTCCTTAAGTCGTTATTATTCTCTACAAGAGGCAGCTATGACTCGTACACCCTTCTACGAGTCGTAGGAGACTCCCGTAGCAGGAAATAACAGGCACCTAAAGTACCTATCAATTCACCACATGGACCTAAAGAACAAGACAAACCTAGTTCTAACAGCATCGAAGTATATATCACATATTCATATATCAAGCACAAAACAACCCGTACCCACGACATGGCATTACAATCAAAAGTTTACCCCATTACACGGTTATATCAATCAATAGACAATCAAACCCTTGTCCCTCAAACTCATTCAAGAATAAACTCATGTAATCATTTCCCAAATCATACAGCACCATCATTCAGGTGCATACACAAAAAATTTAGGGAATTGATTCACAAGTTCACCAAAAAGTCATCAACCAACAAGTCCAACCACATTACCCTAATTAAAACGTTGTTATGCTACCCTGGCTTTTTGCAAGTTTATCAACATTCACCCAATCTTATGCACTCAATCAATGCACAGAGCATAGCATGATCAATTAATTGTAGCAACAAGGACAATTTCTTTAACTAGGGGTAACTCCAATGAATTATATTCGATAATTACCCTAAGTCCTTCCCAATGGCATCATATCTACAATCAACAACCTTGGCAACAACTTCCACCACATGCTCATTCAAGAAATTCAAAGCAAAGTATATCTTGAACATTAAAATAGGCCAATAGACATATCGTAGGAGATGATGAACTACAATGAACAAAATGAGAAGCAAGGAGGGTAAAACCCTAGATGCCGGTGAGACTCACCGGAGAAGACAAAGATTGATCGACAAAATGATCGGAAGGAACTTTGGGAAAAAGATTGGGGTTAATTTCGAGATTAGGGTAAAAATTATTTGGGGTCAAAATGATTTTAACCCCTTATAAAGGCACCTGGTTATATTTTCAAAATTAATTGAGTCGAGTCTACAAAGCCCCGACTACGGGTAGTAGCTCTGACTACGGCCCGTAGGTCTTGGTTTCATAGGCCACTCAACACTTAGAAAAATTTTAAAATCATACATGGGCACTACGAAACCCATTTTTGACTCGTAACTTGGGCTACGAGTCGTAAAGGTGGCTCGTAGTGTGAGTGTCAACTGTTGACATTCAATTTTTACTCTCCACAGTATAAATTAATCATCGAGATTTTAATTTTAACAATTTAAATTAACTAGCTTTTGAAAATGCAAAAAATATTTTCTCAAATAAATTTCACTTTATTTTTAAGAGTTGTTATCTTTGTAATTAATTTAATTATTTCAAGTAGCTAATTATAAAAGCTCTTCAATTAATTTATATTAATTCGTCGTGTAGTCTAATTAGTCAATCAATTTCGATTTGAATACTTTTAATTGGTCAAGATTGCAACCCAATTGGTCAAATTTTAATTTCCTTATCCTTATCCTTGGACCACTTGGTCCCTTTTGGACCAAATCTGGCCCAAATCAATTCCATATACCCGACCCAGCTCATTTCTTTTGATCAAAATCAGCTTATATACATATATTCCCTATGTGAACTACACGCGCCCCTAATTCCTTTTTTCCCTTTCTCTCTCTCCTCTCACGCGTATTGCCCCTCATTCTTCTCTCTCCTTCAATGGTCGAACGACACTTTCCGGCCAACAAACCCAGTAGTACAAAACGACCCCAACGTTCTTCAGATTCCCCTCAACGGATTCCTACGCGACGTTTCTTAATCATATGATAATCCTTGTCCTTGCTCATCATCGACCGTCCACTTCGCCCTTATCCTCAACTGGTTTAGGGTTTATTGGAAGCTTCTTAGTCTAGGGATAAGGATGCGGGATTGAAAATTCGAACTTCAGCCCCATTTCCCCCCAATCTACCCTCCGTTTTTCCTCCCGTTTGCCCTAATTTTTGGGGCTATATAATCCCCTTTCCCCTCACTAATAGGGGGGCGGTTCCTCATTTCTTTTAAAAGACACACAAAACAATTCCATTTTTGAAGTAATTTCCCAAAAATCGATTCAACTTCGAATGAATTTTTGAAGCCAGAAACTTCAAGTTCACAGACGAATTTCCATACTGGTTGTGTAGAACTCGTGGCGAAGCTCGTCGTTCCAGTTTGCTGCTCCAGGCAAGGTAATGACATTCATCCTGTTCTTTCTCACTTATTTGAGCGTGCTCATTACTCTGTGGTAAAACCTTATGTTACCTCGAATCTTATATCCGTGTTGATTTGTCTTGACTGAAATCACTTCGTTGACTCACTGATACCATGATATTTTTGTCATTAATCTGTTAAAATGTTTTCGGATACGCAGAATTGTTTTGAGTGTAGATGGTCTAGGTTAAGCGTTCTTTCATGTTTCTTGTTCAATGTTTGTATTTATTTAGTCAAGCTTTCAGTTAAGTAGTACTTAAAATGATTCGTTGTCACTTCTCTTTTGATAGTTAAGCCTGTGAGCTTGAGTTTTCTGTCGAACGATCTCGAACCCATGAGTATATGTTGTGAAGTCTTTCCCCATCTATTTTCTGTCCCCAAACCCCTGTACAGTATGTATCAGCCGTATAAATGTTTTCGGATGATGTCTAACTATGTCCTCTGGGTTTGTTTGGTATGCTTGCTTTGTTTTGAGGATGGTTTTGTTTCTTTGAGATGTTACATGAACCTTAGAATGTTTAAATCTCAGCTTTAATTCCTATCCTATATTAATGTGTCCTGATTTAGATATCGTTTCTTGTTCAATGATTGATATGTTCCTGTTCTGTTGCTTCACAATAAGAGTTAGTTGATTTGATGAGTAGAGGAACTAATCTGTCATGCTCTCATACCTATGATTTGTTTCCTCCTTTTTTTTGTGGGTGTTATTTTCCTTTTCTCTTGGTAGCAGCTTCTTTGCTTCTATTTTTAGCTGCTTATATGTTATTCGAATCTAACAAGTGAAGGGTTAATCTAATGGGCTCTAGTATCATAGGTTTGGGACATCTATGGTTGCTTTATCGACTTACCTTATCTTGAATATCTCACCTTAATCCTTTCCCCTTTATTGCACGTTTCCTCTTTTAAAGCTAAAAACTAGGATATAGTTTACTGATGAAGACCCTTTTCCTTCTAATTTCTCATTTCCAGTAAGGTAATTTCATCGTTCTGGTCTTTTCTTTTTCTCTGTAAATGATGTGTATGCCATTTTGGGTCTTCCTTGAATAGTTGTGAATTTTGTTTTTTTTGAATCGGTTTGTTGCGAGGATGTTCGAACAAAAGGATGAATATTGAGTTGTTTGTTGTTGCTTGTTGTCTGAAGTTGACTCTACTCCACTCGGTCTGTTTCATGTTTGGCAGTGTGGTCGATGGTTTCATTCTCTGAGTTGAATCCCTGAATGTATCTCGGTCTTAGTATGTATGTTTTCTCTCATTGTTGTTTGAGCCTCCTTCGTGGTTATGTTAATTTTGAGTCCAGAATTTGAATTTTAAGTTTTTCTTTTCCCGTTTGTGCTCTCCATGACTGCTGAGATGGCGACTGAAATCTCTTGAAGTAGTGTCACTAAGTTGAAAATGGCTATTTGAAGTTTATTATTGTTAAAAATAAGGTTGCATTTCATGCTATGCTTTAAAAATGGTCCTCCTTGATCTTGAGTCTTTCATGGTCAAGCATACATGTTTTTCAACACAAAATTGTTTGTTGTTTTACTTTATGTTAACTTGAATCCTTAGACATATCTACAGTTAAGTGTTAGTCAGTTTGATTGCTAGTGTGTCTTCATTTCTTCAATTAAAATGATCTTGTTTTGTCACACCTCAATGGTTTTTATTTGTTTGTTTTAGTTTCAAGTTTAAGAAGTTTTATATGTTGATTTTAGTTTTCAAAGAAACGGATTACATTTTGTTCCCTGTTTCAAAAATGGTTATTTTGCCTCTTATTTTCTATTTTAGTCATCTGATCAGATTAATTTTTAAAGGCATTTAGTCTAAAGCTCAGTTTTTTAGTTATAAATCATATGATTAAATCCCTTTCATTCTTCATTTTTTTCGACTTTAGATATTGGTTTAAGCTTCTTTCTTTCTTGATCTTAGAGGCTGTATATGGGTCATCTTAATTTGGTGATTAATCTAGTGTTTGTCCAAGTTTGATGCTTGTTTAGTCCAGCTGGTTTGCTGGTTTGTTTTTGTATTTACCTTTCAATGATTTTGAGTGTTTTTGGTGGCTGAACATAACTTTCTCAACCATTTAGGCTACTTCTTATGAGAAAGTGTTGTATGCCTTAGTTTATGGTGAGTTACTAGTTGAAATACCTCAAAGTTGTCTAATCTTTACTCTCTCTTTGTTTGTCGTTTGGTCACACTATATGCAGCATAGCTTCAAGTTTTGTTATGTTCATTTTTGGTCTAGTCCTTGTATCTAATGCATTGTAGGGGATAAGTTGTTTATGTTGATTATGTATCTCATTGGAAGTCTAGCCACTGTTTGGTTTAAATGAAAGAAATCTCGTTTCTTTTGTTGGATAGTTAAGATTAACTTTAGTCTATGTTTGTCCATGGATGATAAATTATGTGATGAATTAGTTGGATGGCTTGCTTACATTTTCTAATTCTATTACATATCTTATTGCATGGACCACAATTTGAGTCCCTTTTGGGGCTCCATCCCTGCATTTCCAGCGAAGCTTTGGGTCATTACTGAAAGTACCCATTGGAAGAAGCTAAAATGCAGGTTTTGGGAGCCGAAATCGAGCTGTATACATTAATATACAGTGTGCATACATCGTGGTGATACAACGGAATTGGGTTTAAAAGCCCAAACCTGCAGCAACCCTTTTTTTTGGGCAAATGGGTCAAAGCTAAACTCTTAACTCCATTTTTTTACATTGTATCATTTGTTTATTTGTATTGAATTGAATACTACATTTATTCATTTAGTATAGCTTAATTAAATTCCCCAAATGACTAGCTATTTTATGTTCCTTCTATGGTTAGACTTTCGTGTCTTATTTAATCACTTTTCAAAAATTCTAATTTATTTCAAGACGGTCCAAGTTATTGTTCTCCTTTTGAAAAAAAAGAGTTATTTTAGTTTCTTTATAAATTATCTAATTTATTTGAATAAGCTTTTATTCAAATTATATATTTTAGTTGTAAACTAGTCTCGAAGTTAGTCAAATGAGTTTAAATCGCCAGTCAATTGTGAGTTAGTGATCATTTTTGAGTGATTAATTTCTTCTCAATAATGACAATTGAACCTTTACTCATTTCTTTGAATTTTGAGACTTTTTCTGTTAGGGTCTTAAACTTTTTTTTAAAGTTTTCCTAATTTTAAAAAAAAATTAAGTGGTGACTCTATTTTTTTTATTTTCCTGAAAATTTTTCTTAAATTACTTAAGTTTTTTAATCAATTTTTCCCTTAAAAGCCATTTTTATGATTAACACCAACTTTAAGTGATCACAATTACCTTTTACGAGGCATGACTACGAGTTGTAGGGTGCACTACGGCTCGTAGGCCTGGTCATAGAGATTGCTTCAAATGCTATTTTCTACAATTTTGCCACTTTGTCCAAACCCTGCATAACCTTTCTCAAAGTACATCATTGTACCAACATACAATCAAATTAATGTCTAAAACAAACATCAAAACACAATTAAAATGCTACTTAAGAATCGATAAATAACCAATAAAATAAAAAACAAGCTTAAGCAGTAAAACCTCTTGGGTTGCCTCTCAATTAGCTCCTGATTTAATGTTGCGACACGACTTAGTCATCTTGAGCGATCAAAACTCCTCAACAGCCCACACTTCACTTTTGAGTTCATCGGGGTACTTCATAGACTGGCGAATGTCAAAAACTACTTCTGCATTATTTACCCTAAACCTGAGTTGACCCAAATCCATATCCACCAAAGCTCTCCTCGTCATTAGAAATGGTCTTCCTAAAATAATAGGGACCTCAAAGTTGACTTCACAATCAAGAATTACGAAATTCATCGGGAATATGAACTTAACCACTTTGACTAGCACATCGTAACCTCATTCTTGTCAGAGTAGGTGAACCCAAACCAAGCTTTTTAAACATGACAAGAGGCATCAAGTTTATACTTGCTCCTAAATTACACAATACTCTTGTAAATTCAACATTGTTGATGGTGCAAGAGATGGTAAATGCACCGGAATCCTCTCTTTTTTGGAATAAAGATTTGGTCATAATGGGACTACAATGTTGGAGCTCTTGCGAAGCTCTTGGCTCAACGTGTGCTTTCTCGTCATCAAATCCTTCATATATTTACCATACCGAGACATCTTTTCTAATGCTTTAATAAGGGGAATGTTGATGGACAATTGATTCAACATGGAGAGAAAGTGCTGGAACTTACCATCCTCCTCCTTTTGCTTGGGCCTTTGGGGAAAAGAAGGGGGAGGTCTTAGGATAGTCTTGTTCTTTTCTTGCTCCTTCACCACTTCACCTCTCACCCCATTATTGACCAAACCTTCTTCCTCAACGTCAACTTTGTCATCAACACTTTTTTCACGATGCTCATCAACAACTATCAGCATTGGAGGGTCAATGGTACTCTTTCCACTCCTTGTCGTGACCTCCATGCAATGTCCCTTATTCTTAGGGTTTTGAACCGTATTGCTAGGCAAGTACCCTTTTGATGTTGATTCAGTTGGAGGGACACTTGACCAAATTGTTGTTCGAGTTGCTTGATGGCCATTGAATGAGACTCTATCTTTTGGTTGATACTTGAAATATCCGATTTCATTCCTAAGTCTCATCTTGGTTCTCTACTTTCTTCAATAATTTGTCAAGCATTTCCTCGATCCTTGAATTGCTAGAACCGACATCACGATTATGAGAAGGCATATAAGGACCATTTCTATACCCATCCCTTCGGCCCCACTCAGCTTTTGGCACCCTATATCTCTCAAAATAACCACCACGGTTATCTCTATATGCATCCTCTCGGTTGTAGTTCCGACCTTGATTTCTGGAACCTTGATGCCAATAGTGCGGATTGGACCCTTGGGCATTGTTCCGGAAACCCACCACTTGATCTCTAACAAAGCAAGAATCTTCATCATAATTGGACTCACCATACATGGGTGCTCTTGGAGGTTGGTGGATGACCGCGTAAACACTTTCTTGAGTTTGTCTTATCACCAAGTCCACACTTGTCTGGAGTTGAGCAAGTTGTTGCATAATCTCATCACTGATATTTGCTTGCTCCGAACTAACACTCACCGCACATGAGCTCCTTATAGTAGCTCTCTCCTTTTGGCCCCATGCGCTATTGGTCTTAACTACTTGCTCCTTCCTTTCCGCTATCCTTGTGAGCGGTTGATCTGTGAACATGCCTCCCATGATGGTATCGGCACACGCTTGACTATTCTTATCAAGAGCCTAATAGAAAATCTACACTAAGGCATCATCAACGATCTTATGGTCCGGAACCATTCTCAAACATTTGGTAAACCTCTCCCACGTTGTGCTAATAGAATCACTCGGCAATTACTCAAAGTTATTGATTTGATCCTTAAGTTTGAGCTTTTTGGACCTTGGGAAGTATCTCTCTAAGAAGACTCTTTGTAATTGTACCCAACTAGTGATTGAGCTCTGTGGTATTTTTGATAACCATATTGCTGCATTACTGGTAAGAGATAGAGGGAACACGCGTAACCCAACAACATCTATAGAAAGATTCTGTGTACCCATAACACTCTTACACACAAAAGCAAAATTATGAAGATGACTGTGAGGATCCTCAGTAGGTAACCTCGTAAATAAACCACGATTCTAAAGCATTTGGAGTAATCCAATTGACACCGTAAACTTAGTATCGGCTGGTGGAAACACTATAGCACTTGTGACGTCCATGGCCATAGGATTCAACTGATATTGATTCCAACCATATGCATTCTCGCTGAAATCCCTATGGTGTGGCCTATTATCTCTTGGTGGTGGATTTTCCTCTCTACCAACATCATCATCATTTCGATCCATGGCTTCATCAATTGTAATATCCATGTTTTCTTGGGCCATTCTCCTTGCAACACGTTGGATCTCAAGATTAATTAGAGCTAAGGATCCGCCTTGGCTACTTGTATTGGGCATACACCTAGTATACTCTGCAAAAGAAACGAAACAACAAAAACAAAAAACAAAAGTAAAATACAAGAGAAATAAGAAATCAATACTGGAATTAACTACTAGGGAAATCAAGTCAAAACCTCGTCGTATTCCCTGGCAACGACGCCATTAATTTTTATTATGCTCAAACAGTATCTCTTACTTTGAGGATAAATTGATCGTTGTCAAATAAAACTTAACCATAGGTTAGGGTCGAATTCCAAAGGAATACGGGGCTTTGCCACCTTGATTCACCAACAATCAATTCAAGCATTAAATAACTCTATTCGCAAGAAAGGGGAGGGGGTCACAACGATTGGTATTTAATAAAACTATTCTAATAAAACGTAGAGACAATCAAATTGGAGAGCAACTTGGGATATTGTGTTCCCCATGATTCACTAACTCAACCATGCAGGACGGTAACTTAAGTTCTTCAAACCCTTGGGTAAAAGCGAAGGTCGAATTTCACTATGGCGCTTGGCCGGTTACCATAGTATGCCACACTAACCGTCACCTATTCTCCCAGTCAACCTCTCCTTGGCTGGGTTTGATTGATTAGACGAGAACACATCAATCGAATTCTGTCAACTATTTTCTTTTCCTATTCATCACTACCTTGTTCGGGATCATGACACTACGTGAGGTTTACTGTTGGCTACCATTAAACAACAAGCAAAATGAAGAAAAATGGATAATACGTGCAAATACCCAACTCAAGAAGTGCAATTAATACGGGTTATTAAGCTAGCTACACATGGTTCCCACAACCCCAAGTTGTGGGTTTAGCCACCCATGACTTGGGCACACAAATCA
>JAPFFP010045606.1:0-11527 GCA_026153255.1 Solanum medicagineum | reverse complement strand
TATTATTATTATTATTATTATTATTATTATTATTATTATTATTATTATTGTGTGCATGTGTGTGTGTAGAGAGAGTATATATTAACAGCTAAATTGAAATATTTTTTTTAAATTTTATTTTATCCTATATTAGTAGGTTTGCTTAAAATAATTTGAAAACCATATAAAATAGAGTCCCACTTTAGGATAAGTTTGTTTTAGTTTATTTTAAAAATTAATGAAAATATATATATCTTTTTAGTTGAGGTTTTAATATATAATATAGAATTTTCAATTTATAATTTTATTTCCTATTATATTAGTTTAAAAATTAAAGAATCTTTTCGTTCTTATATATATTTCCTTTTTATAAATATTTTATTTATGTGTCTATCATATGTGTGTGTGTGTGTCTATATATATAACAAAAAAAAAACTTCCACTAAACTATCCTCCCACTATACTACACACATTACTACATTACACTCCCACATCTGCAGACTTGCACACATGCCTCTCCCCCGCACACACATGCACAACTACATATAGCCTCCCTCACAATAAAGCACTCATTTTCCACAACAATCTACACCCACAAGGCAAAAACAAAAAATCCTACACCACTTTTAACTTTTTCCACTCACAGAAACACACCCAAAAAGAAAATCATACGCAACATAAAAAAGGAGCAGAATTTGAGGTTAGTCTACGCGGTTCGAGTTCATAGATCCTATTGTATTTTACTCTTTGTAATCATTCTTCAAAAGAGATAACACTTATCTTTCTTTTTCAATTTAATATGATTGCAATACATTAAAGTTGTCAAATTTCGTATGTGTTTGACCCATTAATAGTCATTGACATTAATTGTAGTATGAATTATGTTCAAATCTTTCATATCAATGTTTTGTTTAGATATTTCATATTGTTAAATTTAGTGTAAAACTGTTAAATACTTTATTTCATGTTGAGTAAATGCATTGTCCAATTATGATGATGCGTACATTTACGATTTAATAAACTGAATGACAAAATAATTAATGATATGGATTCTTTATATAAGATATTGCTTTTAGTCTAGGTTCTTCTTTTATTTTTATGACTAAAAATTTAGGTATTCAGAATTCCGAACGTGTGGAATGGGTAAAACTTATATAAAAAATATATTCAGGTATTCTTACTAATATCATGCTCACTTTTCTTAGAAAACAAAACATAAAATAAAAATAAAAAATGAAAAGTTTGTAACATTTTACATCTCTTTTGAGTCATGATTCTTTTTAGCACACTAACTTAAGAATTTTATGTTGATCCATGTAATTAATATTGAATTGTTGAATTATGCTTTTTGTGAGTCACAATGACTAATTCTTTAAAAAAAAAAAAAAGGTAAAGTCTTTTGACTTTGTAAAAAAATAATTGTTATATAAAAATTAATTAAGAAAACAATCAAGGATGTGGTGACGCACCATGACTAAATGAGTTTAGTAATTTTTTTGTCTTTAATCCAGATTAAAATTTGCTTACAAAATTCTTAAGATGTAAGGAAGGCAATCATGCCTCTAATGTCTAGACGAAGAATGCGGTGATGCATCTAAGTTGAGACTCATAAAGTCTATAATTTTATGTCAAAAAAATTGAAAAATGAATGAACTAAGGCTCGTAGACACAATTTATCCCAAAAATATTTTAAGGTAAGTATAGGTTGATAAAAGCGACCATGCTAGAACCACGGGATTCGAGGGATGCCTAGCACCTTCCCTTCGGTCAACAGAATTTCTTACTCGATCTTAGTATATGCAGACCAAAAAATAAAGAGTCATTTCCTTTTGATTAGGGATTTAAATTAGGCGACTTGGAACACCAAAACTCAATTCCAAGTGGCGACTCTCAATAAACAAATAATCCCTTTTCAAAATGTCAGTTCTATTGGAAAAACTCTATTTTTCAAAACTCTACGTGGGGGAAAATAGGGGTGTGACAGATGGAAACCTTGAATAAACAAAATAATCCCTTTTCAAATGTCACTTTAATTGGAAAAACTCTATTTTTCAAAATCCTACGCTAGGGAAAAATAGGGGTGTGACAAACATAACATGAAATAAGCAGATATTGTCCTTGGAATTAAGGACTCACCAAAATTTTCTCTGAGAACCGAACTAGCCACGTGGAGGAAGATGATCAAAAGGAGTTTCGGTTCGTACATGGTGATATCATGTAAGCATGGAGTATGCGTTAGTACGTTTGAAGGTACTAAGTATGCAGGGTACAATGCAACAAAGATATTAGCCAATATATTCAAAATGCATAATCATAATTAATGGTTATATAATCTCAATATGAAATGTATGATCAATGTTTGAAATAAAACATGCATGTAAAACATTTAACATGCATAATATATAATACATATGTGGGAAGAGACCTCAACCGACGTAGACCAAGCAGCTACAACTTAGACTCTGATGCCTGACACTCCCTCGGTTCAGGAGACCGGGCATGACATCTTCCGGCGAAGTGTGTTCTACTTGCCAAGGTAAACCAAACATGATAAACACGATAATGTGCACTAGATAGATACACTAGTATAGCAAGGGTAATAAATAATCCTATGGTAGAACATAGTTTAGAGATTAAAGACTTTATATAAGGACCCCTTGAGTCGAGCCCCGTTCTTAAGACCTAATTGGTGCTAAGTCTAATCCCACCGAATACTTGAAAGAATCATAACTTTAATAACTTGTAAGAAACATGATAACATGATATGAGTAGCTCTTAAACATGCTTGACCTCTACTAGTGAGCCTAACTTGAACATGAGAGTAGATAATAATCATACATCAACCCTTGCTTTAACATGAAATGGCTCACAAGAGGTAAAAATCTTGAAAACAGGGCTCAACTTGATACTTTTAAAATCATAGATACTTTTCATGAATTCAATACATGCTTGAAAGCCCTTAATCATAATGAAGTCAATTGACTTGTAAATCATGTAATAGTTCATCAACAACTTAAGAATTCTTGTCATCTAATTTTATCAAACACATGGAGGGTTCATGATACTTATTCAAAATCATGCAACTCATGAGTAAAACAAGAAGAGTAAACTCAATACAAATCAACCCACCAATATTGTAGTAAAATCCTCATTTAGGGTATCTTGAAATCCATCCCAAAAGCACATAATAGTTCATAGTTTTATAGTTCAAATCATGCAAAGTCTCAATAGACAAAATCAATTCATGGAATAAGCTCGAAATAGATATTCATGCATAATCAATCAATACTTGATAAAACTCCAACATAATTTATATTCATATTTCATAAGAAAAGATACCCATAAATAATACATCTTGAAATCATGCAATTTTCATAAAAAGAGAAGGTTGAGCTCCATGGGTGAAAGGACCTATGGATGAAGACCCACATACCTCAAACTAGGATTTTCTTGAGATTGAGTTGGGGGAAACTTGAAGCTTGAGATGGGTTCTTGAGTTCCAAAGTTGAGCTTGAAATCCTTGAATTTGAATGAGAGATTTGATGAAGTCTTCGAGAGGGTTTAGAGAGGGTTTTTAAGAGATATAGAGTTAAAAATGGCTAAGTATCGTAGATTTCACGTTTAAATGACTCCAATGCCCTTGGACGAAATAAGAAAAACTAGAAAAATTTTACACTAGTCCACGCCCTTGACGACACGCGGACCAGACGCGCAAGCCACACAACACTAGTTCGCGCCCTAGGCACGTCACGGCCTGGGCGCGGACAACCATTGGAATTCGAAAATTAGAAAAAATTATTTTTCGCTACAGGTCTTCTAAAATCCAGGTTATACCCATTTCCCACTTAATTTTTCTCTCTGATCAACAATATGAAGTTGGATTTTGAGATATATGAAAACTATGATTGTGGGCATTTCGAAGCACATGAGTCGTGTTTTAATATCTCCCCCTTAGGAACATTCATCCCCTAATGTCAAAGAAACATGCAGTAAGAGAAGTAATTATGAAGATTTCAGCCTGACATGAATGCAACAAATGCACTTACATATCATTTTCAAAATCTCTCAACATGAATGTCAAAAATCACCATAAACTTGTTACCAATGAATATGAATGCATGAAACATGACATGAGGACTAAACTTAAGGCTTGAAATCATAGATGGGACATAATTCATTACCTTTATCTTGAGTAGAGTGGAAGAGATATGGATATCGCTTTTTCATGTCCGCCTCGGCTTCCGATGTGGCACTTTTAACTTGTTGATTCCTCCAAAGGACCTTGACGGATGTTACATCTTTGTTCCTCACCCTTTTCACTTGTCTATCCAATATCTCCATCGGGACCTCCTCATAGGTCAAATTATCCTCCATAACACCCACAACCTCAAAGGGCACTATAGCACTTGGGTCACCTACACACTTCCTCAACATCGACACATGGATGACCGGATGAACAATGTTCATATCCATAAGCAACTCCAATTCATAGGCAACCTTACCAACTCTCCTCAAATCTTTATAAGGACCCACAAATCTTGGGCTCAATTTCCCTTCCTTGCCAAACCGGACCACACTCTTCATGGGTGAGACCTACAAGTAAACCCAATCACCACATGAAACTCACGATCTTTTCTCCTTGCATTTGAGTAGGAATTTTGTCTACTTTGAGCCATCTTCAATCTATCCTTTATCAACCTTACCCTCTCTAAAGTTTCCATAACATAATTCGGTCCAATCAATGCCATCTCATTACCCTCACCAAGATACCTCCCTAAAGTATCTATACACCTTTGTGGAACCAGGGTGAATAGAATAGGATGAATTATGTGCCTCCTTCAAAATCAACTCCCTCAAGTCATCAATATTAGGCACATATAACCTACCTTGGTACCTAAGGATACTATCTCCCCCTTGGGAGAAAACCTCCACTTTATCAATCTTTACCAAGGCTTTCAATTCTAGCAAAGCGGGATCAAGGTCTTGTTTTGACTTGACTTCTTCAATAAATGAAGATTTAGAACCATCAAGAACCACCACACCACCATTTTCAATCTTCATTCAACCTAACCCCCAACCTAGCTAATCGGTGAACCTCTCTAGCCACCTCCGTGCTACCAACATCAATATGAGCTAGGCTTCTCATGGAAACTCTACTTAAAGCATCGAACACAACATTAGCTTTGTCTAGATGATAGTGCACACTCATGTCATAATCCTTAAGAAGTTCCAACCACCTTAATACTATCACCTGACACCACATGCCCTAGAGAAAAGCAACGTCTTTTAACCAAAATTCATGTTTTTCATATTAACAAACAACCTCTCATCCCTCAAGATTTGCAACGTCACCCTCAAGTTATTTAAATGTTCTTATTCACTTCACGAACAAATCAATATATCATCAATAAATACCACCACAAACATGTAAAGGTAGGGTTTAAAGACTCTATTCATAAGATCCGTAAATATAGTCGGTGCATTAGTCAAGCCAAAAGACATCAACACAAATTCAAAATGCCCATACCTAGTTCGAAAGGTCGTATTGGAAATATCACACTCCCTTACTCTCACTTGGTGGTATCCGGACCAAACATAAATCCTAGAAAAGTAACTAGCCCTTTATAGTAGATCAAAAAGGTCATCAATCCTTGGTAGAGGGTACTTGTTCTGTATAGTGACTCTATTGAGTTGTCGGTAATCAATGCACATTCTAAGGGAACCATTATTTTTCTTTACAAACAACACCGGTGCACCCCAAGGTAACTTGCTAGGCCTTATGAAACCCTTCTCCAACAAATCCCTCAATTGATCCTTCAACTCCATTGAGGCCATATGGTAAGGGGGAATGGAATTGGGTTGTGTATCGAAAATGAGGTCTATACCAAAGTCCATTTCCCTTTCAGGAGGAATACGGGAAAGCTCATAATGAAAGACATCAAGAAACCTATTGACCACCAGAACAGACTCAATAGGAAGGACTTTAGACTTCACATCCTTAACAATCACAAGATGATAAATGCAACCCTTAGAAATCAACTTTTGGGCTTTAAGATAAGAAATGAATCTACCCTTATTTACCATATTACAACTTTCCCACTCATGGACGGGCTCATTAAGGAATTGGAATCTTACTTTACATGTCCTACAATCAATGGAAACATAATATGCATGTAACTAATCTATTCCAAGAATGATATCAAAATCCACCATGTCAAGTTCAACAAAATCACAAGGCAAGACTTTATATAATATGAACACGGGATAATATCTATAGACTCTTTTAGCAACAGTGGATCCTCTTGTGATAACGACATTCTCACTTGAATGTATTCCTGAGATTTATGAGTTACTTCTATTATGATAAAGTTATGTTTCAAGTTTATAAATGTCATTTGCATATGATCATGTTACAAATATTTTGTGGGACTTAACAAAGCATCGAGAAAGCTTGAGGTGGGGCTCGGTCAGGTGGGCGTAAGGTTGTTCACCTGAGGGAACCCCTTACCCAAAACTATGTGCTACTATAGGAGCCCTTATAGGCTAAGACTAGTGGATCCACAATTTTGAAAGTTAAAATTAATGATGTACATGCATAAGTTGATGGAGTTCTATCTAGAAAGTAGTCTCCCCAAGCCAACGTAAGGGGTCATATTAAATTTCATATAGTAGCACCCAGGTTTTAAATGTTGATTATAGTCTCCTCCCATAAAGTATGCATGTGATGACTTAAGATGTTTATGTGGCTTTAATCATATTTTATTGATGCATTGATCATTCACCGTCCCTTAAGCTCTCTTCTTTGCTCTGACTATGCATATTGCTTATTGTAATATTTATAGTTCTTTGTTGCATTGCATCCCACATACTTAGTACATTTAAAGTACTAACATATATTTTGCCTACAAGATGTCATCATGTAGGGATCAGTGCTCCTCCTCCTCTGACACGTGTCTAGCTTAGTATTGTAGAAGATCAAGACTTGATGAGTCCTCTAGTTTGGGTACAATATCCCACCTTCTTTTCAAGATTGAATGGTACTAAGATTTCATGACTATTTTATTGTTCTTCTTCACTACTTTTATTTAAGATTGAACTAGGAATATGTTTTATCCCCCACGAAGTCTTTTATTAGAAGGTATTGTTGGACATTGAAGTTGAAGGATGAAGCTTTATATTGATGAAATATTTGATTCTCCTTCAGTTCTGTTTCCCCCTATTTAATTTTGTTTTAATTTATGTCCAATATCTATGAAATACTTGATGAATGCTAAGAGGTTTTGTTGAGGTGCCTTTAGGTTTATCATTCGTCATGTTATGACTAGGCCTTAGGCTCATATCATGACATCCACCTTCGCCCATTACCGATGAAATTTTGGTATTCTTTTGGTTGTTTAGGCATGTGTATCTTTTTTGTAGATTTTATATAGGATTTCAATCATCTCAAAATTTTAAGTAATTAATTCATAACATATGTTTGCTTGTTATAGATTAATAAATATTATGATCGAGTGACAAGCTTTTTTGAGTATGACTAGGATGTATCTTTTCATTATTCTCTAAGGTAGGTACGTTGTTCTCTTATTTTTAAATGGTGCTTATGGTCAAAAGGAAGCAATAAAGAACTAGCAATTATCATAGTTTAGTTCTTATAACAATGAAAAGGGGAATCACTTCAAGAAAGTATAAAACAATATGAACATTTTCTTGCTCTGCAAATCTAGCTTGGTCTCTATCTCTTTTTTCTTTCGTGTTATTCTTTTAAATCTTTCAAATTTTTATCTTTTCACATTTTTTAAAAGATCTTTTAGTTCATTTAGGTGGTAACAAAGAATTTATAAATGAGTTATTCCATGGAATTGACCTATGGTGATGTTGCACAAAGCATATAAAACAATGATATTTTTCCTTATTTAGTGATAACTAGCTTCTTGAAGCAATGATTGTCTTTCAATATGGTTTGTACACAAGTAGATTATCACGAAAATCAACTTTATAAAAGTTTGTCAATTTACGATTTCGAAGTTCCCATACTATGTATAATTAATTAACAAATCACAAGCTAAATTTGTCAATAACATGAATCATTTTTAGTGTATAATATAAAATAATCAAAACATCGGGAGGAGCTCATATCCAAATTTTTGGACTATTTAGAGGAGATTTGAGTTTTTGAGTTGGTTGAGATTGAAAAGTTTGATATGCAATATACATTTTATTGTATTAATAATATATATAAATGTATCTACATCTCTGACATATAATTGTACATCATTTATACATGAGTATACACTATTTATAGAATGTCGATACATCATATACACACACGCATACACTTATATATACTTGATGTAAATAAAATTATTTTACTGTATACTTATGAAATTGTTCGTGAAGCCAATTTAAGCAGAAACAATTAAGTTTCAAGTATTTGTTTTATACTTTTTCCCAGAATACAAAGGAAATGGTGTGTTGTGAAAATAAGAGGGTATTTGGATAGGCTTATTTTTTGGTAATTTTGGCTTTTAAGTACTTTTTTTTTTTTAAATGTGTTTGAAAAAGATACAAAGCGCTTAAAAGCACTTTACTTTAGACTTAAAGGGTGTTTGAATAGGATTACTTTTAGCTATTTTTTTCTTTTGAACATTTTAATTTTTAAAGGTACTTGGCAAAGACATAAAGCTCTTTTAAACATCTTATTTTTAAGCTTAAAAAGTTTTTTTTAAAAAAAAAGGGGGGGCGGGGAGGGGGGGGTTCAAAAATCAAAAGTAGAAAGATACCTACTTTAACTTTTGACTTATGATTTTTAAGTCATTTAAACAAAATTTATCCAAACACTCTCTTAAAAAGTAATTTAAAAAACAAATTCAAAAGTAGAAAACTATTTTTGAGTTTTGACTTTTAAGTTAGTTAAAAAAAAATTATTCAAATAGCCTTAAAAAAAGTCAGAGGAGTTGAGAAGGACAAGTTTTGTGTAAGACCCGGATTTCGTGAGACTCTATTGGTACTTAAATCAAGTTTTCGGAGGTGTGTGAGTCATGGGAAATGCTTGAGTATGACTTTAGGTGGCTTAAGAAAGGATTCAAAGCTTAGTGACCCTTGGAAAGCACCCAGCCTTTCAGCCCAGAAATTGGCTAAGGCTGGCACCACATGGACCCTACATAGGTCATGTAGTGTCCCGTATGGGTGTTGGTCTAGAAATTTTCTTAGTATGGAATCACTGTCTCGAAACTTAGTCAGTGCAAGATTTTTTCTGAGTGAAGTCACACGGATGGCCATACGGTTCGTATGATACTTTCACGGTCCGTATGCCTTCATTACGACACCCCTGGCAACTTTTTGACAGTCATTTCATTAATAGTTTTCTTGTAATTTTGGTTATTCCTAAAGTTCATTTAAGACTTTCTAACCTATCCTAAACCCAACCCCCGAAATCAGCCTATACCCTTTCATTACTATTCATTCTTATTCTAACACTTAGCTTCTCATTCACTCACTTTAACGCTTTTCAAATCCACTTTTCAAGCTGTAATCGAAGGGTTTTTATGGAACCTTCAAGCTTAAGCTAAATTTGCTTTCAAGCCTTCAAACCAAGCTTATTGATGTTATTTAGGGCCATCATAGGCCTCCTTCATCAAGCCAACTTCAAAGGAATTCCATTGGCTAAACTTTTCACAAGATTCGATAGAAGGTACAACTTTAAATGGTCATATCTCTTAGCACGAAAAGAACTGGGTGGTCTACAACCTACCAAATTTAATCTCTTTGAATTATCTTTCCAACACATCTAGTTTCATCCAATTTCAAGCTTGGAGTAAGAAGTTATCCCTTTTTCATAGAACCCATCTGGGCTGGGACAGTATGCTTTCACGAACCGTGATAAGCTTCACGATCCATGAAGCAATTTGCAGTAAGTTCCGGATAAAATTCAAAGGCTAATTTTATTGAGGTATTTTTGATATTTCGACCCATTCCCAACGCTTTTTCTACCCCTCCCCCTCCCCCCCCCCTTACACTCGTAAACAACCTCTATCTATTTTCATAACCCCTCATTCAAGGCTAACACTCAGCTTCTAGAATTAAACTCTCAAAATTTTCTCCAAGTTTCATCTTCAAGATTCAAGCTAGGATTCAATTGGGGTTTCAACTTCAAGCTAAATTCATCTCAAATTTATCTTCCTAAACAAGGTATATGGGATTGATTCATGGCCCCTTTCAACCATGAAGATCTTAAACTCTTTTACTTTGATTTTCATGAAATTGAGCTTACTTTAATTATGGATTTTTAAGATATTATTTATTTGATTCAATTGGGATATGGTTTATGTCTTATTGTTGATTTTAAAATAATTTAAGCCTTAATATGTTGATTTGCATGAACATTATGAAGATTTAAGTATGCATTGTCCCTTTGAAGTTTGATTTAGGCATCGATAATCTAAATTGTGATTTGAATGTGGATTTTACTTTTGGGTTTACTTGAATTTCATATTCTATTGTTGATTTAAGATTGAATCTCTATTACCCATGTTATTCTCATATCATTCATGGCATATGCATACATGAGCATTGGTTTTTTTATGAAAATTATTGGTGGGTTAAACTCACATATGGTTTTCATGAAAATTATTGGTGAGTTGAGCTCACATATGTTTATTATTTGGTGAGTTAAGCTCAAATATGATTATGATAAGAATTTGATCATATAAATGTCTATGATATTAGCTCTTGAGCATTTTGGGTACTTACACCATATTGATATAAGTGAATGAGTTATTCCTATGTATGAAAAGTATAATTCGAAATATGATTTGGCTTTTGAGCCCAAGTATGAATGATTATGAAGAATGTTTGACTTTTAAGTCCAGATATGCATTGAAATGATATGAAATGAATTGTACATCTTTTGAAAGCATGTATATGTATATGTATTCTTGTAGGATGATGACTTAACATTGAATGGGATTGGAGGCGTCAGGGCTATCCCCAATGGTCCTCTTCCTTTCCCTTGAACTATGTGCCAGCAGAAGTATATGGTATCCCTCTAACGAAATGATTGGGTCGTAAGGTATGATTGCAAATTGTGATATGATATGATATGATATGGAAATCTTTTCAAAATGATCGGATCGTAAGAAAGGTGGCTATCACACTGAAATGATCGGGTCATAAGGTGCGGTGTAGATTACCTTTGGCAAGTAATCTTCTCTCACCCGATGAGAGGCTAACATCGGGCAAATTCATGTAATAGCTTGCATATATTTGAGATGCCCGTTACGGTCACATCCCCTCTATATATTGAAACATTATGACATTTCATGTATCATGGATTTCATGGCATATTATTATATTACTCTTCATTGTCTATATATGTCACGGCCCAACCCCGGGCCATGACTCGTGCCGATTTGGCACTGAACACAGTACTACACGATAAAGCCCAACAACAGAGTCTAAGAATTCTACCGAAATTTTGGCAGAGTTTCCTCTGTTTCTATACCCTATCCACACCTGCAGCAGCTACCAGAGATGACAAGCAACACATATA
>JAPFFP010045605.1:0-11528 GCA_026153255.1 Solanum medicagineum | reverse complement strand
GATTATGTATAATAAGATCTAACAATTTATGTAACATCTAATTCACCTATTGGTCCTTCATAGATGCATATCATCCATCACCTTTCGGTCTCAGAACGTATACGTACTAACCCTTGTTGTTAATCCCAGAATACTCTCACCTTTCGTTCTCAAGACGTGTTTTCCACCATGTGTGCACTCACGAACCCCAAAATAACATCTGTACTCACCTGGAAGCATAAATCAAAAACAAGAAAATGCATGACATATAAATTAACGCTTTTTTTGTTTTCTTATAATGCATGAGTTGCCTCCTATGGAGCGCTTGATTTAACATTGCGGCACGATGCATTGTCTTGACTACTCAGACTTCATCAAGGAGCAAGACCTCAATCACTGAGGCTTCTTCTGCTGCACCCACATATTGCTTCACTCTCTGCCCATTTATCTTGAACCGATCCCTATTTTCTACTTCTAGCACAATTGCACCATGGGGAAACACTTTGCTGATCATGTGCGGGCCAGACCACCTTGACTTGAGCTTACCTGGGAAGAGTCTCAACCTAGAGTTGTACAGTAAGATATTGTCGCCAACACCAAAGCCCCGTTGGGCAATATGTTTGTCATGCTGGACCTTCATCTTCTGTTTTTACAGTGCTGCACTCTCATACGCATGGGGGAGAAACTTATCCAACTCATTGAGCTAGTCAAGTCTCAAGTCAGCAGCCTCTTCCCAATTCATGTTGAGCTTCTTCAAAGCCCAAAGTGCCTTGTGTTCCAATTCCATGAGCAGATGGCAGGCTTTACCAAACACCAACTGATATGGGGACATACCAATGGGTGTCTTGTAAGCTGTTATGTAAGCCCAAATTACATCATCTAGCTTTCTCGCCCAATCTGTCCAGGTAGCATTCACACACAGTAAGGATTTCTTTGATCTCTCTGTTCGACACTTCAACCTGTCCACTAGTTTGCAGGTGATAAGGTGTGGCAACTTTATGCTGTCATACTCTATATTTCACTAGCACCACATGGAAGACCTTATTACAGAAGTGAGAACCCCCGTCACTAATGATAGTTCTAGGTGTCTCAAATCTAGAAAAGATGTTCCGCCTCAGAAATTGGACAACACTCTTGCTCTCATTGTTTGGCAAAGCAATTGCCTCCACCCATTTGGAGACATAGTCCACTGCCACTAGGATGTACTTCATTCTGTACGAACTCACAAATGGGCCCATGAAGTCGATGCCCCAGACATCAAAAATCTTTACCTCAAGAATCAGGGTCATGGGTAGCTCTTGGCACTTCGAGATGTTGCCCTGTCGCTGGCACTGGTCACACCCAAGCACTAAGTTGTAGGCATCTTTGTAGATGGTAGGCCAGTAGTTCCTACATTGGAGAATCTTCTTTGCCGTTTCAGCCCCACTATGATGACCCCCCACTGCGGATGAGTGACAGGCCTCCATGATACTCAACATCTTCGCTTTTGGAAGTCTCCGCCTAATAACACTATCAGCGTATGTTCTGAACAAGTATGGGTCATCCCAAAAGTACCTACACACGTCAAAAAGAAACTTTTTTCTCTGGTGAGGGTTAGGGCCCTCTGGCATAATATCGCTCACCAGAAAATTAGCAAAATCAGCAAGCCAAGGGATGAGGTCAACAGAAGCTTCCAATACCTGCTCATCGGGAAAGGAATCATCGATGTTCAACCAATCCTTCAATCATGACTCATCCTCTAATCTGGACAAGTAGCCTGCTACTTGGTTCTCAGATCATTTTTTGTCTAGGACCTCAAAGTCAAACTCCTGCAGCAGGAGAACCCATCTGATCAGCCTTGGCTTAGCATCTTTCTTTGCCATAATATACCTCAAGGCTGCATGGTTGGTATGCACTATCGATTTGGTGCCCAATAAGTATGCTTGAAACTTGTCAAACGCATATACACCGGCCAACAATTCCTGCTCAGTCACTGTATAATTCTTTTTGCATCGTTGAGAGTCTTGTTGGCATAGTAGATGGGGTGGAAAATCTTGTTGCGCTTCTATCTAATCACAACACCTACAACAATTCCACTTGCATCACATATCACTTCAAATGGGGCATTCCAGTCAGGTGAAATCACCATAGGGGCAGAAATCAACTTTTGCTTTAAGGTCTCAAAGGCCTGTCTGCAGCTATCATCAAAATGGAACTTTGCATCCTTCTCCAATAGCTTGCAGAAAGGATGTGGAATCTTCGAGAAGTCTTTGATAAAGCGGTGATAGAAAACTTCATGCCAAAGGAAACTCTGGACCCCCTTCACAGATATAGGAGGCAACAGTTTCTCAATCATCTCGATCATCCCAATTTAGCACCAAGTTAGCCTCCTTACAACGTTGCAGTGCCCTGCTAAGATTCAACAGACATGTATCGAAGGAGCCACCACTACAGAGAAGTCATCCATAAATATATAGAGGGTGTCTTCAACCATGTTGGAGAAGATCGACACCATACAGCGCTGGAAGGTGGCTGGGGCATTGCATAGCCCGAAGGGCATCCTTCTTAAAGCAAAAGTCCCATAAGGGTAGGTGAAAGTAGTCTTCTCCTAATCCTCTGGGGCTATGGTTATCTGATTGTAGACCGAGTACTCGTCCAAGAAGTAGTACCACCCTCTACCTGCCAACCTGTCTAACATCTGGTCCATGAAAGGCATGGGGAAATGGTACTTTAGGATCCACTTGTTCAACTTCCGGTAGTCCATGTACACTCTCCATCCAGTCACCGGTCTCAAAGGGACTAACTCATTTTTGTCGTTAGCTATCACTATTATGCCCCCTTTCTTCGGGACATAATGCACTGGACTGACCCACTTGCAGTCAAAAATAGGGTATATCACTCCAACATCTAGCCACTTGATGATCTCCTTTTTTACCACCTCTTGCATAGGTGAGTTTAGCCTGTGCTGATGCTCAATGCTGGATACACAGTTATCCTCCAATTTTATCTTGTGCGTGCATATCCCTAGAGGAATCCTTATGATATCTTCAATGGTCCAACCAATAGCTCGCTTGAACTTTTGGAGGACCACCAACAATGGCTCCACCTAGTTTTCATGAAGATCTGCAGCTACAATAACATGAAGAGTGTTGTCAGTGCCCAAAAATACATACCTGAGGTGTTGGGTTAGCTACTTGAGCTCCCAGCTGGATGCTCCTCGATGGATGGTTTAGCGGGCGGTGTAGACTTGTTCTGCAGATCTAAGTCCAACTTTCTGGGGACAAATGGCTTGGTTCCCCTACCTTGCAACGCATTCACGGTGGCTGCATTCCCACTAATACCATCATCTAGGAAGTTTATCAACACCACTGCTAGCGTGTCCACACTTATTGTTTCCTCTAGTGGGATCTCAGAAAGGCAATCATCTTCAACATCTAGGATCGACATCACTGCCAGCTCTTTAGGTCTCTTCATTGCAGCATACACACTGAACTTCACCTCTTCAATGTTAAATCGAAACATCAGCTCTCTTCGCTCTATGCCTACCAATGCCCTTACAGTAGCCAAAAATAGTTTCCCAAGGATGATAGGAACCTCAAAATCCACCTGGTAGTCCAGAATAACAAAGTTCACAGGAAAGATGGACTGGCCCACACGAACCAGCACATTACATAGAATCCCCACGGGCTACTTTACCGATCTATCTACCATGAGTAGCCGCATTATAGTGGGTATGGGGGCTCCTAAGCCCAGCTGCCTGTAAACTGCCAGTGACATCAAGTTGATGCTGGCACCCAGATCACAAAGAGCTCTTGCAAAATCAAATACTCGAACGGTGCACGGGATAGTGAAAGCTCTCGGATCTTCCTTCTTTTCTACAAGAGATCTTGTGGCAATGGCAGTATAGGGGTGGAGATTGTTTGTTGGCACGGGATAGTGAAAGCTCTCAGATCTTCCTTCTTTTCTACAAGAGATCTTGTGGAAATGGCACTATAGTGGTGGAGATTGTTTGTTGGCTCGATCGTGGCTGTCCTCTTCTTAGTCACTAAGTCTTTCATAAACTTGGCATAGCCCGGCATCTACTCAAGTGCCTCCACTAGAGGGATGTTCACAGAAATCTCTTTTAGCATGGACAAGAACTTATGAAACTTGCCATTTTCAACTTTCTTCTACAACCTCTGTGGGAATAGTGATGGTGGCTTAGGAATGGTTGGCAGAGGTTCGGTCACTACTGGTATCACCTAAGGTTCTTTAGCAACCTAAGGCTCCGCTGGTGTCATCTTAGCTTCTTGATTCAACTCATCGACATGCACCTCCATGGGGTCGGGCATTTTGCCTTTAGCTTCATCCAGACCTTTATTACTACGTACAACAGGGTCAAAGAGTACTTTACTGCTCCTCGTGGTTACTATCATGCAATGATCGTCATTTTTCAGATTCTGAATAGTGTCGCTCGGCAGTAACCCTGTTTTCTCTAGTTTATAGCTGCTGATAATTGCCCCATCTGCTGCTCTAGTTACTTGATTGAGGTGGAATACGAGTCAACCAACTGTCGAACATTGGACATCTCCCCTTTTATATCTCACATCCCTACCTCAGTGGACTCAACTTTGTCAAGCACCTTTGCCATCTATCTCTTCTAATTTTGAGGCTCCACTACTATTATTCTAATGCTCACAAGTCCTATAGCCATATCTGTTCTGCCAATTTCCTTGATAGTTTTGATCAACGACCATAATTTCGACCTTGGTTACTAGCGTTGAATGGCTGGTAACCCCTCTGGCTGCCTAAGAAGTTCGCCTCCTCATCCTTCTTGTACGCTTGACATCGTACCTAGGCATTGTGTCTACAACTTTTACCTATCCTGCACCTCCGTCTAGGAACTGCTTTGCCAGCAAGTCCAGTTGAGTCTTCATGTGTGCCATTTCATGATCTCGTTCCTCCTCCTTTGTCGCTGTTCCACAGTCATATCAAAGACGAGCCCCGAATAGTCTCCATCTTCAGTGTACCATGCCCTGTTGTTCTTAGCTACTTGATCTAAGGTCATTACTCTATCTGGGAAAGTCCTAGACATATATGAACCCCCACAAGCAGCATCGATGATCGGCTTTGTCACAAAGTTGCAGGACCTGTAGAAGACTGCCTTCAAATGCTCATATGTGAGAAGATTATTGGGGCACTGCTTAAGCGTCTTCCTGGATCTCTCCCAAGTCTCATGTAATGCTTCATTCGAAAGTTATTTGTGAGACCCGATGTCGTCTGTGATTTCAGTTGTCTTGATGCAGGGAAGAACCTCTCCAAGAATGCCTCCTTTAACTCTCCCCAAGTACGGATGGAATCATGTGGAAGCTCATTCAACCACTTAGTTGCCTCACCAGAAAGAGATAATGGGAATAATCGCTACCTAATTGCCTGCTGATTGACCCCAAGAATATCAGACGATTGGCATGTCGCTAGAAAGTTTAGGACATGCTAATTTGCATCCTCTATTGCTGCTTTGCTGAAAAACCCTTTCAATTGTAGCATCTGTAGCATAGTGCTAGTGAGAGTGAACTTAACACATGCGGCCAGTGTGGGAAGTACAATTGCCCCAGTGGTCCCAGCACCCTATTCATCATCATTCACTGCTTTGGGCGGCCGAGGCACTAGGGGCCTAACACCGAGCAGTGACACCTATCTCAGTGGTGCTATCGGTAGTACCTCATTACCAGCATTGTCATTGTCACCCAAACCTTCGTTTCCCCAACTTGCAGGTTCACAACCAACTCTCTTAGTCTAGCTGCTTCGCGTTCTTGGGCATTCATTCTGTGGATTGATTTAGGAAGCTCAGGTCGTAGGGAACAAGTGTTTCACCCTTGCTTTGGGTGTTTAGCATGAAACGCAGGATCCCTACCAAGAAACAAAAACAAGAAACAGAAGTAAAATTAGGGACTAGTATTACAAACTGAAAATAGAAACTAATAGAGACTTACTTTGCCGTATTCCCCGGCAACGGCGCCAAAATTTGATATGCCCAAATTTACACTCCAAAAGGAATAGTAAAGCGGTCATTTATCAAATATAGAACTCAAATAGAGTTGAGGTTGATCCTACAAGGAATGCATGAGAATATATCTATTAGCACCGTTTTCCGATGTAATATTTATTCCCGAAACAAAAGTGCATAAAGTAAATGGTGGGGGGGGGGAATTGGTGTTTCAAACTAATTTACTAAAATGAAGTAATAAATGAGTGCAAGAATGACTAGATTTCAGATAGTTTATACGAAGCTAGGGTTGTATTCCCCAAGACATCTAATGCGATAGCCAAATCTCATGGTAAACTCGTTAATGATTACGTATATAGGATCTAACAAGTTATGTAACATCTAATTCACCTCTTGGTCCTTCTTAGATGCATATCATCCATCACCTTTTGGTCTCAGAACGTATACGTACTAACCCTTGTTGTTAATCCCGGAACACTCTCACCTTTCGATCTCAAGCACTTAGACTAGTTTAAAAACCCCGAATTTCTGTCGTAGAACTCTTTTCCTAATCAAAACATCTCTTTCAGGCATGCAAATAATAAAAGCTTACCCTAATACGTCGACTCATCAAGGAAGAAACTATAATGAAGATTACTACGATAAATCAATCCCGATGTTTACCCCCATATTGCCTATCTTATTGATTTGTCATGGCTCCCATAACCCTAGTTGTGGGTTTAGCCTAGCATATTCAAGGAAAAAAATTCACTATGATACAAGGAATTCATAATAAATGACTTACTATTGAATGAGCAATGAATCCACGAGTTACAATCTTGAATTGGATAACAAAATCCCGTAATCTTGTGAAATTTTAAAGAAAATAATAATTTTCAGTGATTTTTAGCTCTAACCTTCCAAGACTCCCAAAAACAAAATAAAATAACTATTTATATACAAAGAAAACCAAATCCACATTAAAAGAGGAAAAATCCGTCGGCCTAGACACGGGCCACCATACGGTCCGTGTGACGGTAGACGGACCGTCGAATGCTCTGTGTGGCTGCCCTTGGCTTCAACCGCATCTTTCTCTTCATGACACGTCAGATGGCCCGTGTGGCAATTGACGGTCAATCTAACGAGCCGTCTGACTTGGTTTCACCTTTTTCGCTCCATGTAGTCATCACGTCCTCATGTCACGGACCATGGTTGGTCACATGGCCCGTGACAAGCTCCGTCGGCTCCACTTAGTCCATTTCGCATCACTTTGACGATACATGGAACGGCTTGTCACACTCCCCAAGGTCCGTGAGATGTTCCGTGGGGTCTGCCTTCATCACTTGTGCCTCTTTTTCTCCTCATAACAACCATTAGCCACCAAGTGTGAGGCCACGATTGGCCTCATGGTCCATGTGGAGGTACACGAGCCGTGTAGGCCCCCCGTGTACCTACACTTGGTTCCATTTTTGCTCCTCTTCGCACTTTTTCATTCTTTTTTTTATTGTACTCTCATTTCTCCATCCCTTAGTCCTTTTCCCTAAAAAAATAAAAATAAAAAAAGAAAATCAAAATAACAACTTTGCTTGAGAACGTGCAAAAATCCTTTGTTTAAAGCGCTAAAAGAGTCGTATTTCTACGACTCATCATCTACCGTATTATGTTCACAAATTTAGTAACAAGTAATTATTACAATTTTGTTTAATATAGAGTAATTTATCTGTCTCCATATCCCTATTGCTCACATATATGGTGCCACTTTATCTGAGGGCTGACATTCTATAATATATATAGGTGTGTATATGTGTGTGTATATACACACACACATATAAGGGTCAAATTGGTGGTGGATCTGTCGTTTAGCTTTATATATATATGAGGGGTTTGAGTCAACGAATATTAGATTATCTTTGGTATATATTACCGAGCTATTTACAATGTGTATGTTAGTTCGTACTCTGGTGGTTTGATAATGAGTTGCTTTTGGATGATCAGAATTTTGGATCTTTACTTCTAGTCAATTGTCCTCTATGGTATCTATCATTAATAAGGATAACTTTATTAGTTCAATCTTAGTATATATAAGTCATCTAAAATAATATGCAAATATTATTAAACTAGGTAATTTTACCAATGCTTTGCGCGGTGATGGATTACTCCTCAAAATTTACAAATAATCTATTCAATTTACGAATAAGCTAGTTCAATATTCCAACTTAAAAGCATAATGAAAAATCTATATATTCTTATAACTTTTCTACATGTTCCCTTTTTGGAGGTAGTGTCAAGCCTTCCTTATCTCAATTTATTTCTCCCAAAATTTTAAGTAATAAAGGTAGGCAAGTAAAGAGACTTGTAAACACAATAAAAGAGATAGTTAAAATAAACAGATTTAAAGTATTTCTGCATAGATATAGATCAACATTATAAATTGAAAGGCTATATACTTCTTCAAAGTAATGAAAATATTATGATTTGTACCAAGAGATTGTATGATATACAATGTAAAGTGCCTGAATTTATAAGTATTGACTCAAAGAGTCCAAAACAATATTCTCTTTAATGTATTTTTCTTGCACAAGAAATACATTTGTTTTTGTTTGTAGTTTTACTTAATACCACAATAGGCATAGTTTGTTTGTATCAATTATTCTTTCCTTTCTTGCAACTGAAATGACAACAAATAGTTGAAACGGAAAATGTTACCCAAAGTTCAAATAAAGATGGAAAAAAATCTTATATATTTAACAATTTGAATCCATCACTATAATTAATTTCATATTTAATAATAAAGAATGCTAGCAGGTCTAATAAACAATGGGCTATTGAAATTGTAGAAGAAGAAACCAACTTTGTTGCTATAGGTCATTAGATTCTCTCTTTGTTTTTGTAATCATAAATGAAAGAAAGACATGTTATACTTATCAACATAACACAAACGTTAACTCTTAGTTCTCATCATCTTTAAATTCTCTCATTACTTCACACTATCTGTTAAAAAGATATGTCAAATAAAACTTTTTTAGTGTTAAAAAGGTCCCCAACTTACTTAGGTTGGAGTAGTAATTCTAGTTGCGTTGAAGTATGTCTTAAAAGGAAATGAGATTCATATAGCAGCACAGAAAAAAATTCATCACATAAACCTTGTTGTAAAATCTTACATCACATAGTAAAATGTGAATCAAAGAAGCAAAACAACAACAAATAATGCAACTTCTGTTACATTTAGAAAAACATAATGAAATCAAGGTGAAAAAATAACACAAGTGCTCACTCTTGTGAAAAAGAAGTTAAATCTTAGTAACCAATAGCATAATAAAAAATAATCTAAAATTTATAACAATGGTAAATCTAGAGAGAAATATAACGGAAGCTGCAAGCTCACTAATTAAAAACTTTTATCCTATGTTACCCTATTATTTTGTACTTATTTTTCCTTAATCTTCTTTAAGCCAAAGTTAGAAAAGCAAATTTAATCATGAAAAATATTCAAATTAAAAAAAAATCAAAGGATGCGTATGCACATACACAACTCAAAACAGGGAAGGAATTGACTGTTTTTTAGATACTTGGGCTAATTTTATAATTGAGAGATAATGTAAAATATAAATTTAGAGAATACAATTAATAATACAGTTGAGTACCAAAAAGTTATATGTGGGGAAGATTGATTGCTTACTTATCAAAAATAAAGAGTAATTTTTAAAATTTTATACTTTTTAACTATGGTTAGAATGTGCCTGGTGAATGAAGAATATATTTAATAAGTATCACTCATTGATTTAAATGTGGGTTTGAAAAATAAAAGTCAAAATGTAACACATGAGGGTCAAATTCAAAAACAAAAATCTGATATCCTTAGGTGGACATTTGACCATGTCATATTATATTTTGAAAAAAAATATTTTTAATTTGAAAAGTGACATTAAAAAATTAAAATAGTGCCAGACCATTAATACAAATTGAAATTGTAGTAAATTTTGACATTTTATGATTCATAATTAATAAAGTGAGAATATATTTTTGTTGCTTTCAAATTCTTAAAGACTGTTGAATCTTGAAATTGTATGATCAAATGTATTTTTGAATTTCAATTTTGAAAAACTTTAAAAAGTTTCATGGTCAAATGCACTCCAAGATTCACCTGAGATTGCACTAAATATATAAAGGTAAAATCATATCTATATATCTAGTAAGTGTTAAGTGATTAAATTTTGTAGCCTATATAAAGCTAGCTATGCTTTAATTTTGAAACATCACAAATTCCAAAATTCCCTTTTTTTTCCCTTCATCTCATGGATTTAGATATGAGCACAGAGGAAAGTTTGTTTCCAATACACAGAAACTGATCATAGCAAGAATATATCAAATACCGAGCTAATAAAATGATAAATTGACTAGAAGTAAAGATCCAAAAGTCTGATCATCCATAAGAAACTCATTATCGAACCACCAAAGTACGAACTAACATACACATTTTAAATATTTGGGTAATATATATCGAAGACAATCTAATTTATGATGTCCCAAACCCCCCAGATATAAAGCTAAACCACAGAACCACCACCAATCTGATGCTGCACAACATCAATTTCATCCCAAGCCTCCATCTCGAGTTGTCAAAAAGAATATGTAAAGAGAAGTAATGAGACAACATATTATTGATTATATGAACATGTCCACATTTTTCTACACTTCATATAATCAGTAATATGTTGTCTCATTATTTCTCTTTACATATTCTTTTTGACAGTTTGAGATGGAGGGTTAGGATGAAATTGATGCTGTACATCATCAGATTGGTGGTAGATCTGTGGTTTAGCTTTATATCTGAGGGGTTTGAGACATCAAAAATTAGATTATCTTCCGTATATATTTTTGAGCTATTTAGAATGTGTACGTTAGGTCGTACTCTGGTGGTTCAATAATGAGTTGCTTATGGATGATCAAATTTTTGGATCTTTACTTCTAGTCAATTATCTTTTTGTTAGCTCTTGTTGTTTGATATAATCTTGCTATGTTCAGTTTCTGAGCAGAGGAAACAAACTTTCCTTTATGTATCTATTATTAATATGGATAACTTTATTAGATCAATGTTAGTATATATAATTAAGTCATCTAAAATAATATGTACATATTGTTAAACTAGGTAATTGTACCCGCGCATTAAGCGGTGATGACTGACGCCTTAAATTTACAAATAAGCTATTAAATTTACGAATAATCTAGGTCAATATCCTGACTTTAAAATATAAAGAAAAATATATATTCTTTTATAACTTTTCTACGTGTTCCCTTTTTGGGGGTAGTGTCAAGCCTTCCTTGTCTCAAATTATTTCTCCAAAAATTTTAAGTAATGAAGGTAGACACGTAAAGAGGCTTGTAAACACAATAAAAGAGATAGGTAAAATAAATAGATTCAAAGCATTTCTACATAGATATAGACCAACGTTATAAATTGAAAGGCTTTATACTTCTTCATAGTAATGAAAATATTTTTCTTTGTATCAAGAGACTATATGATATTGTCACGGCCCAACCTAGGGTCGTGACTAGTGCCCGATGGGGCACCTGAGCACCTACTAAACTAAGTTTCCACTCAAAC
>JAPFFP010045604.1:0-11528 GCA_026153255.1 Solanum medicagineum | reverse complement strand
AAATGGGATGTTCATGTATATGCATGGGTAGGTGTCCCTATCGGGCACTAGTCACGACCCTCGGTGGGGCTGTGACATACATCAACCCAAATGAAGAAACTATCATACTTATATATGAACTTGGAGATAGTTCTTCAACAAGTTTTTCAATGTATGCATTTGACCCTCCAACAATGATAGGAACATATTTGGATCTCAAAACTTTTTTTATGTAGTGAATGGATTGATAACATAAATCTTTGGCTGTGAAGTCAGAATCCCGCTCGATTTCGCCTAAGAAAATGTGAAAGGAAATAATGTTCAATAAGCATTATATCAACATAAATTAATCACTATAATATGTCATCTATCTCAACATATTTATCCGTATGATTACGTAATATGAATTATGTTAATGCTCAACAGTTTGACTTAGTGACCCAAGTAGATTAAGAATCTCGAGTTCTAAAGTTCGGATACTTTGTGGAGACAATATTATCTACAATTTTCTTCTACTATATTCAAACTTTAATAAAAATACTATCCACTACTTACGTCGGTTGAAAATACTGAACACTCCCACCCCCCACCCCTCGCTCCACCCACACGCATTGTCGAATTACTTCAGATGCATGTAAATAAGATCATCACAGATAAGATTGATGAAGAAAATAATAGTCATTTTCACTCATATGTGTAGTAAAATTATGTTTATCAGGCATCATTTTTATTGAAATAAATAATTTTAAATAATAATATGCGTGTTTATTCGAGTATATATTTCCTACTATCAAATTATCTAGATACCCATTCAATATCAATACTATTAGAAATAAATATATATACCTAGCAAATAGTGTGATACAACTTGCTTCTCAGTTTGTGTGATCTTGTTGGTAACATTATCAAATCACTTATATACATGCATTTTGTCAGAATTGATATTTCTCCTTGAAAATGGGTGGCAAGGTCAATCAAGAGACGAGTTTTTCCCGATCCTGTTGCTCCTATTACGAACAATACTTTGTTCTTTTTGACTTTGTTATTATTGATGAAATTGAACAATTTACCTACACATAAAGAAAATAAAACTGCGAATAGCTTAAAGTAGTAGATAATCTCATGAAAACCACTCAAGCATGGAGTAAGACATTAAGAAATCAAATCTTGTAAAAGTTGATAAGTAGAAACCTTCTTGATTTCGATGTAATATACGATGTAAGTGGTTATGAGCAAAGAAAATACACTAGGTTTTTATAGTAAAATGTGCTTGTGGAATTATTGATTGGAATACCAAATTCAGAACTTTTCAATATCTTCTAGGATAAGAATGGTTATTTACGGAAAATAATTCATGGATATGCCAAATTGTGTTTTGGCAATTAGGTTCAAATAATTTTAGGGTATAGTTATTAGATGTACATTCTTATGAGATCACATACTTAAGTGGGCTTTTGCAGTAAAATATGATTATGAACTTATTAATTGGTATATCAAAGTCAGGTTTGTCCATATCTTTTAGGATAAGAATAGCTCTTGAAAAATCTTATTAACATGTCAACTTTAATTTTGGTGATTAGGCTTGAAAAATTTTAGGATAAAATTTTTGGATGCATATTCTGAGGATGCTGGATATAGAATTAACGAAAATATTGATTTTAGAGGACATGCAAAAAGAACAAAATAACATTTTCTAAAGTATACAGTGAAGTGATAATGCGCCAATTCCTACATAGCTCGCGAATGCGAAGACCAAAGTCACTAGGCTTCACATTAGTGGGATCTAGGCTCGCATGAACGTGATATACAGGTAAGGCTGCAACATATTTTTTTATCAACTTATCCAACAAGCAAGAAGAATCATCGAACAGGTGCTCGAGAATCATTTGAAACCCGCGCATGCCAACGAGATATCCTACCCCATTGGATTTAGAATTGTTGACTCAATGGGGATGTATAAATTTCCTACAAAGGTCATCCCGATGAAAAGTGGGTCCCACAGATAAACTCTATTTTAAGCTATAAGCGACAATGCTGCTCGAAATGAGCTGCGAATCCACAGAATCGGAACGAATCGTTCCTCTAGACCAAACATGACGTTTCAAAGCTAATGGAAAATCAAAAATAATATTTTGAGGCCGTGTCGTGGATGCTTTGTCCAGAGTCAACCATTTGAGTTTCGATAGCACCAAAACACGATGACCTACACAAAACCCAAAATGAACGTCGAGGTGATGAAACTACTAGTCACAGGAAATTAAGAAGTACGTTGGGTATCTACAGAAAAGCTATAAATGTTGAAAGTACAGGAAAGCAGAGAAAATGACATGGAGGGTCATTATATAAATATCAAAGACTTGGACTTAGACTTGGGTCTTGGGCTTGGCTGGGTCCTTAGAATAAAAATTTGTATAAGTTGAAGTTCTCGAGGATTCGAAGCATTGCATGCCTTTATGACTTTGCTATACTCCGTAAGCTTATTTTGGATAATAGGAACAAAATGAGGCAAACTCGTGGCTCGAAGGAGCCAGGGAGATGTTAAGTGTTTCGAGAACCAATACCGCATAAACCATGTCAAAGCAAGACCATTCGCTCTTCTCCTAGAATATTTCCAGCGCAAAATGAGCGTAGAAATTAAGGGGTTCTTCCGCAGTGAATCAAATGATCTAGCCAATCATTCTTCTACTGATTATCCATGTTCTTGTACCTTACTACTTTCTGAGCCTTCTCTCTTATCTCGCCATTTTTGAATTTAAATGAAAGTAGATGTGTTTATCCCGTAATGGATTAACAATTTATCCCGTAGGGTGGCAACAATTTACATAAGGATGAAAGATAATATGTGTAGACAATTAGTTAAATTGACAAATATATTTATAGGTAGGTAAAAGGAATCAGGGAAAAAAAATGAATAACATAATTATGTCCATAGAAGTCTTCAAAAGGAGACAATATATACATATCAATTAGATTTCAACAATGAAGTTGCAAATAGTCACACTTTCTACTTGTCGGCATGTCTACGATCATCATTTTTGAGAAACTTTTTCACAGCTTGTAGGCATGGCTTCAACACATCATTCTATCACACTTCATCGATACCACCTTTTTTGGCCTCAGCGAAAGCTCCAGTAGCATCGATACGATACATCAACCATATTTTCTCAGCTATTAATCGCTTTATTTTGTCGAGCTGGTTATCAATAAGTGTGCAAGTATTACTCTTGATACCTTTTGTTGATTATTGAAGAATCAACTTCTTTGATTTGTCTTTGTCTAAATTTTTTACTTCTCTCAAATACTGGCCCATTTCAGTGACACCAATGGACCTTCAAATTTCTATGGTGTAATCCACATCTGGGACAAATATTTTTCGCACCTTATCCAGTTGCCCTGTATGTAATGCCCTTATTACTAAATAATTTAGACACTTTTAAAAATGGTATTCCCTCAAGATGAAGTCAACCCCTACTTCACAACTCTTTGACTTGAAATTTGTGTCGCGAGAATAATTGAGTTTCGTGAATCATAAAAAGAGGGATTTAGGGAGGGGTTTGTCTTAGTGAATTTTATTCTTTGTATGCAATTACACATGTTAACCAGCCTTAATAATAGGTATTTTGTGGGAACAAAACAACTATGGAATGAAAAAAGGAGTCTTGGGCAGCCCTCTTTAAGTTGCTTTTACATAATATATAAATATATATATGTTTGTTGCCAAAGGTTAGGTAAGTTTCAAGACTTATACTCACCTTATAAACACCCTTACATTTGTATATTTGGTCAAGATCACGAAAAAAAGTCACTTCCCTTGGGCAAAAATCAGGAAGCCCTAACCTCTGATAAGTAGATAAATTCTGTCTTGAAATTGTTGCAATGTTTAGTAATTGGGATATATCTCTTCGTATACAGCTTTGTTTTTAGTGTGTAAAGATGTTTTGGAAAGCCGATTCATATACTACAACTTTTGTGTTTATTGAATAATCTGAATCTACTTGTATAGTGTCAAACAAAAGGCATGAAATACAGTGAAAGTTCTGGCCAGTTTTCTGTTTGAGAAGCCTTTTATGTACTGTTGTTAGTATTTTAATCATATCTTGGTGTGTGAGCTGTGGTTGGTGATGCTTCCTAGTCTTTTGCAACCCCAACACATGTATCTACAACTCTTATGCTTATACTGAGACCTAACTTTGTAGTTATTGATTCAAAATAGTGGACGTAATTTAGGAAAAGTTTTGTCCAGTGTCTTGATAGAAAAATCCCTGGAGTTGTGCAGTTAGTGTTTCAATCATAAATACTTGTACAAAGAGTATTGTGAAGTGATTGTTGATTGTTTATAACCTATATTCATATACCTACAGTTTTCATGTAGACTGGAAAGCTTAGTTTGTCTATTTACCAATCCAAAATCTAATTGCTTTGCAAGGCAGTAAAACTATCAAGAAGAGCGTGATCTACAAAAATGGGACTCATTTTTGGTAATTGTCTTGTTAGTAGCTACCTTGGAATTGTTGAATGTCAAATGAGTATGTAAATATATTAATATGCTCACACTCTTGTACAATCTTAAGGAATTGATTGATGAAACGGATATCATATTGATCCACGACTCAAAATCAGTAGGGTCGGTTGCGTGCTAAAAGGTTCAAGTTCATGTAAAGACTTGTTCTTGTACTTTTGTTACCTGTTGGCACATTTTAATGTTATCTTTATACCTCAGCTATGTGCTTGTCATTTTATCTTGTTGGGTTGGTATATATTGCGACTCGCAAGGAACTCTCTTAATTTACGCATTTGTACGAATTGCCTGATCACTTGACATCCTTTTGGACTTTGTCCTTCTTGTTGCTGTGACTTTGTCACCATTGGCATGCCTCTTGTTCGGATAAAATATCATCTTGATTGTGAATTTTTTGTTCGTCCTAAGTCTGGATGTAGTCCATTTTATGTACAAACTAGAAAATTACTTTTAATATGGTTCTTGATTTTCTTGATAATTGGATTTTCACCCTTCTTGATACAGGGCTTCGGTCCTTCTTGATACTTGATTATGGTTGGTGTGACGGAATGACTTACATACTGGGTGAAACGTGTAATTCGAATGTCATGTTAAAATTGTTCTAGGAACCTTGATACTTAGATCTTTAAATATCCTACTAGATACTATTGGTGTATTGTTCACTTGGTCTATTTACTATATTCCAATTGTGTTTCTCTTTAACTGAAGAAGGGTAAGTTGAGGGATTTAAGGTTCTCAACTTTTATCTTTTACACCACTAAGCTTCATGCTTAGCGATAGTTGTTTCTATCATAGGGAGTACACAAGATGATGCTTGAGTATGGCCATTGAAGATAAATTTTGGGAGTTGTGTAGAAGATCACATTTGCATCTAGACATATATATATTGTAGTAGTTTTAGGACATGTATATGATTCTCCTATTGCATATATATGTATAAATTTAAAAGGCTAGTGCAAATTATGGAACCGTGGGTTGTAATTTTAAGTTTCAGCTTGTTTAGTTATATTTGAGTCGGCGAACTTTTCTATATTGAAATACCAGCATGCTACAACAGTTTGGGTAATATATAAATACCTCGAAATATAGTAGTTTAAATTACTTGAAAGGTACTCACGCCAAAAACTTAAGCTAAAATCAACTGCATAACCTTCAGAACAAAATCCTATACCTTTAAATATTTTGAATTCATTACTTAAATATGGTTAATAGGTCACATGTTGAATTCTTCATATGTTGGTAAGCGGTACGTAAGCCTAAAATGTACATAAGTGCATCCTCCCACGAGCGTTGCCACACTGCATGCAACAGAAATTTTATAACTTGATTTATTTGAATTTGCCTTTGAAAATCAAAAATATTATTTACAAAATGGTAAAACAAAAATTTTAGCTCTATGAATGATTATCTTTCTTCTGCATTAGCCTTGATGGATGTATAAAAGCATAGAACACATACCTGCATTGACCATTTGACCAACTCTCGTACGAACTCTATGGCGCAAGATCGAGCGGGCTACATCAATCCAAATGAAGAAACTATCATCTTTATATTTGAACTTGAAGATAGGATTTTCCACAAGTTTTTCAATGTATGAATTTGACCTTCCAACAATGATAGGAACACATTTGGATCTCAAAACTTTTTTTTGGTAGTGAATGGCTTGATAACAGAAATCCTCTGCTGTAAAGATAGAATTCAGCTCGATTTCACCTTAGAAAATGTGAAAGAAAATAATGTTCAATACGCATTATATCAAAATATATTAATCACTATAATGTATCATCTATTGGAACATATTTATTAGTATGATTACGTAATATGAATTATTTTAACGCTCAATGACTTGACTTAGTGACCCAAGTACATTAAGAATCTCGAGTTCTAAATTTCAAATACTTTATGGAGATAAAAGTATCTAGAAAATTCTTCAACCATATTCAAACATTCATAGAAATACTATCCATTACTTACGTCGGTTGAAAAAAGCAAACACCCCCACCCCTCGCTCCATGCACATGAATTATCGAATTACTTGAGCTGCGTGAAAATAGGATCATCATAGATAAGATTGATAAAGAAAATAATAGTCATTTTTCACTCATATGCGTAGTCAAATTATATTTATCAGGCATCATTTTTATTGAAATAATAAAATTTTAAATAATAATATGCGTCTTTACTTGACTCTATATTTCCTACTATCAAATTATCTGGATAGCCATTCAATATCAATACTATTAGATATAAATATATATACCAAGCAAATAGTGTGATACACCTTGCTTCTCAGTGTGTGTGATCTTGTTGGTAACAATGTTAGGTCCCTTATATACTTGCATTTTGTCAGAGTTGATGATTTCTCCTTGAAAATGGGTGGCAAGGTCAATCGAGAGACAAGTTTTTTCAGATCCTGTTTCTCCTATTATGAAGAACACTTTGTTCTTGCTGACTTTGTTATCGCTGATGAAGGTGCTCAATTTACCTACAGGTAATGAAAACAAAATCTAAATAGCTTAAAGTAGTAGATAATCTCATGAAGACCACTCAAGCATGGAGTAAGACATTAAGAAATCAAATCTCGCAAAAGTTGATAAGTAGAAACCTTCTTGATTTCGATGTAATAAACTATGTAAGTGGTTATGAGAAAACAAAATATACTAGGTATTATAGTAAAATGTGCTTGTGGAATTATTGATTGGAATACCAAATTTAGAACTTTTTAATATCTTATTAAGAATCGTTATTTAAGGAAAAAAATTCATGGATATGCCAAATTGAGTTTGCAATTAGCCTCAAATAATTTCAGGATATAGTTATTAGATGTACATTGCTACGTATATAAGTGGACTTTGGCAGTAAAATATGATTATGAACTTATTAATTGGCATATCAAATTCAGGTTTGTACATATCTTTTAGGATAAGAATAGCTCCTGAAAAATCTTATGGACATGTCAACTTTAATTATGGTGAATAGGCTTGAAAATTTTTGGATGCATATTCTTAGGATAAAATTTTTGGATGCATATTCTTAGGATGCTGCATATAGAATTAACAAAATTATTGATTTTAGAGCACATGCAAAAAAACAACACAATAACATTTCCAAAAATATACATTCGAGTGATAATATGCCGATTGTTACATAGTTCGCGAATTCGAAGACCAAACTCCATAGCTTCCACATTAGTGCAATCTAGGATCGCGTGAACATGATATACAAGTAAGGCTGCAACATATTTTTTCATCGACTGATCAAACAAGCAAGAAGAATCATTGTGGGTTCTCAGCAATCATTTGAAACCCGTGTATGCCAATGACATATCCTACCCCATCGTATTTAGAATTGTGGACTCAATGGGGATGTATAAATATCCTACCGAGGTCATCCCGATGACAAGTGGGTCCCATAGATGAACTTTGTTTTAAGCCATAAGCAACAATGTTGCTCAAAATGATCCCCTGTCACGATCCAAGCCTAGGGACTAGACGTGACCGGCTAATGGGGAACCGAAAGAACCCCAAACAAGCCTCATAGCATATCACTACATATCCTTGGTCGCGGAAGCAATGCAAAACAATGTAAGAAACATGAATAAGGGGAATTGGGACTATGGGAGATACTCACATTTAAATAGCTTGAATATCATAAGTAAGTCAAAGCTCAAGTATAGTACACAACTTGCCCAACAACACCTCTAACATAGGACTTAACAGGGGCCAAGACAAGCAACTGGGCTCACCCTCATAGTAAAAGTATACCAAAAATAAAGGTAGTCTTTAATACATAGCTTAAGCACATAGATATCCCTCGCACATGAGGACTCACCAACTAGCTTGAATGGATACTACTAGCCACATGGAGGAGGATGATGACCAAATGGAGCTTCGGTTCCTACATGGTGATATCATGTAGGTATAGAGTACGCGTTAGTATGTTTGAATGTAATAAGTATGTTGGATGCAATGCAACAAGAGATAGACATCATAATCAAAATGTACAATATTAACCAATAGATAGCATAATAACCATATGACATGTATAAGCAACTCTTAAGTAAGTCATGCTTTGAAAATTGATCATCTTACATGGATCATGATATAAGTGTGTAAAGAAGCCTCAACCGACATAACATAAGACCTTTTGGAGCCACATTCCTTATGGGAGCCAGTCCCCTTCCAAACTAAGTGACCTTCTTTACTGGAGCCTGTCCCTTTTTGGATTAAGTGGCCCTCCTTATGGGAGCCCATCGCTTTTCAAATTAAGTGACCTTCCTTATGGGAGCCCGTCCCTTTTCGGATTAAATGGCCTTCCTTACGTGATCCCATCCCTATTCAAATCAAGTGACCTTCCTTACGGGAGCCCGTCCCTTTTCGGATTAAGAATTTCATAGAACTAGCTCATCAAACAAACAATTCAATCATCATTTCATGATCATAACATCATTCAGCTCATAAGACATCCATTGGACCCTCAATTCCTCAAGAAACTATAACCGGACATTTTATCAAACACTTGGCGGGTGTGAAATGGTAGTATAAGACCATTCAATGTAGAGATGAAATCATGCAACTAAAATCTATTGTAAAACCATCAATCAATACCTTGCAACACCCTGAACCAACATACATCTAAACCCCTCATCCAGTCTTATAGTATATCCAAGATTTATAACTCAAAACATGGTAAAACAGAAACATAGTTCATAGACATGTTCATCCTAGCAAACCCATTTGTAAAATCAACTTAAAATCATGCAATATTAATTAAAATAGGGTTTAGACACCATGGGTGGTAGGACCCAATGGTTCAACACACATACATTAGGTCTAGAGTTGCTTGGAATTGAGATTGGGAAGAATGGAGGCTTGGAAATGATCTACGAATCCAATCTTGTTCTTGGGTTTCCTTGACATTGAATTGGGGCTTGATAGAGGTTCTTGAGAGGATTTGGGAGTGTGATTGAGATGAGGGTAGTGAAGCTGGGTTCTTAAGATTAGTGTTTAGGTCTTCTAGGAAGGTTAAGATAGCCTAAAAAGTCAAAAAGGGTCATTAGGATAATTAGCATTTACAAAAATGCCATTATTGAACGGATGAAAAAATTGGTAAAATGTGGTCTTACTGAAGACTCCACTGGCCGTGTGGTACTCCACGAGTCGTGTGAAGTGCCCGTGAGGCAAGACTTGACAAAAAAATGGAATTGGAACACTTGACAAAAAGTTAGCGTCAACGTCACTTTGACAACCACTTTCACGGACCATGTAGCATTACACGGACTGTATACTGATCTGTCCCACCTCACATAGACAAGAAAGTGTTGTTGCCCACCATATGCCCATGTGACATTGCACGTACCCCTTCCCACAAGTTGTAAAAGGCAGTCATGGCCCATGCCTTAGCTTCCAATGTCACCCATGCCTAGCCAAGCCTCTTAAAACACCTCCACGCCCCTCCTCACAACCAGTGGTGAGTCACACGACCCGTGCCACTGGTCGTGGACTAAGAATTGGCCTCACCATGCCTTTTTCCTGCCCCAAACATTTCTCATGATCCGTACAAGGCCACACTGCCAATATAGGTGCCCGTGGGGTTTTACTGCACGGGAGGGTCTCACGAAAACGGTCATAACTCCTTGATCCGACACCGGAATGAGGTGAAACCAAGTTCCTTGTGAAGCTAACTCAAAGGGCTTTCATCTGACATGTCATAGGTGACCCGGTTCCAAATATGCCAAGAGTTATTCCTATTTAATGTTGACCCTTGTATGAAACAACACCTAAAACTCAACTTGGAGGTAAGTCTTGAACTCGTTTGCATACTAGGAGTCTCCCATGAACCTAATATACCCTAATCCAGACCAAATGATACTTGAAACATGGATACATAAGAGCATAGAGTTACAGGGTTTTACAACCATGAATCCACAAAATCGGAATGAATGGTCCCTTTAGAGCAAACATGATGTTTCAAAGCTAATGGAACAACAAAAATAATAGTTCGAGGCCGTTTAGTTGATGCTTTGTCCAAAGTCAACAATTTGAGTTTATAGCTCCCTAAAATAAAGACCTATACAAAACCCAAACCGAACGTCGAGGTGACCAAAATACCAGTCCAGGAAATCAAGAATTACATGTGGTCTATACAGAAAAGCTATAAATGTTGAAATTACAGAAAAGTAGAGAAAATGACCTCGAAGGTCATTATATAAATATCAAAGAATTGGACTTATACTTGGGTATTGTACTTGGCTGGGCTCTTAGAATAAAAGTTTGTATAAGTTAAAGTTCTCGGCGGTTCAAAGCGTTGCTTGCCTTTACGACTCTACTATACTCCGTTGGCTTATCTTGGACGATAGGCACAAAGTGAGGGAGAATCGGGGCTCGAAGGACGGGGGAAGATGTTAAGTCTTTCGGGAATAAATATCGCATAAACCATGTTAAAGAAAGTCCAATCAATATAAAAATAGAATGGATTTCCGCTTCTCCAAGAATAGTTTTCAGTGCAAAATGAGCGTAGAAATTAAGGGGGTTCTTCCGCAGTGAATCAAATGATCCAGCAAATCATTCTTCTACTGATTATCCATTTTCTTGTACCTTACTACTTTCTGAGCCTTCTCTCTTGTCTCACTATTTTCGAATTTAAATAAAAGTAGATGTGTTTATCCCGTAATGGATATACAATTTATCCTGTAGGGTGGCAACAATTTACAGAAGGATAAAAGATAATATGTGTAGACAATTAGTTAAATTGACAAATATATTCATAGGCTGGTAAAGGAATTAGTGAAAAAAAGTGAATTACATTATTATGCCCATAGAAGTCTTGAAAAGAAGATAGTATATACATATCAATTAGATTTCAACAATGAAGTTGCAAATATTCACCCTCACTTCTTGTCAGCATATCTATGATCATCATTTTTGCGAAAATTTTCATAGCTTGCAGGCATGTATTCAACACATGATTTTGCCACGCTTCGTTGGCACCATCCTTTCTAGCCTCATCTTCAACACCATTTTTTCTAGCC
>JAPFFP010045603.1:0-11530 GCA_026153255.1 Solanum medicagineum | reverse complement strand
GTTTTAAATGTAATGTTGCATTCTTGTTGGGGCTGATTTGTTTATGTTCACTCTTGTCTTGTATGTCTCTTTTACATTCAGGGACGAATGTTCCCAAGGGAAGATATTAAAACAACCCCAAAAAGTGCCCGAAAATGTGCCTCGGAATGCACAAAATGTTAAATTCCATATATCTCAAAATTGGTGCATGATATCGAAAATCCAAAACTTCATATTCTTGTTCAGGGGGTAAAGGGTCTAACCCCAATTTAAGAGCAAACGATTAACAATTTCATTTTTCATAATTTTTCTTATCTAGAATTGATCTGTGATAGTGCCGCAACACACAACTGTCGTTGACATGTATTAATTTTGCCTCCGTGACAGGTTCGCGTCGCGGACCAGACGTACACCTGTGTATTTTGTTGCCAGTGATTTTTATCTCAGTCCAAGGCTTTTGGGTCATGGGCCTAAGTGTTCCCAAATGTGTTTTTACCAATACTTAGCCTTATTTCACCCTCATATCATCGTAAACATTTCCCCAATACTCACCAAAACACTTAGCCAAATATTTACTCCCAAATTCAAGTCCCAAAACCCTCATCCGGATCTAAGGATTTCCACTCAAGCTTCAAGTCTTCATCTCCAATCTTCATCAAGGTCATCTCCAATGTTAAGGTATGTAGGTTTCTTTCATGGGTTCCTTTCACACATGATACCCAAGTCTCCTTTTACTCAAATTGCATGATTTAAAGTTGATTTACAAATGGTATTGCATACTATGAAATTCACTGCACACTATGTTAAAGCTATGTAAAGTTGTGACTGTTTTGCTATGTTTTGAGCTATAAATCTTGGATCTACTGTAAGACTTGATGAGGGGTTTTGATGTATATTGCTTGAGGGTGTTGCAAGGTGTTGATTGATGGTTTTACTGTGGATTTTCTTGCACTCTTTCATCTCTATATTTCATGGTTTTATACTAGCATTACACACCCTCTAAGTGTTTGATAAAATGTCCGAATTCGGTTTCTTGACGAATTGAAGTTCCAAAGCATGTCTTCTGAGTTGAATGACTTTATGGTGATGAAATGAATGTTTATATGAGCTATGTTTATGGTAACCATCTATGCTATTCTAAGATGACTGCTTGGTGGAGGGTGTGATGTCCATTAACCATTGTCAAGGGGTTGATACCTTAGCCACCTAAATGGAGGGTGGGATGTCCATTAACCGGCAAGGGGTTGATACCTTGGCCACCTAAATGGAGGGTGGGATGTCCATTAACTGGCATGGGGTTGATGCCTTGGCCACCTTAATGGAGGGTGGGATGTCCATTAACCATTGTTGAGGGGTTGATACCTTGTCCACCTTGATGAAGGGTGTGATGTTCATCTATTAATTATGGGTTATATACCTTGATCGCCCTCCAAGGGGGTGCCAAACCTTGGATTCTAAGCACTAGTCGCTTGGTCTATGATGATGGTATCCTTCTACTTATGCATCATGATTTTTTTAAGCATGATCTTACTTCAAGCATAATTCATACATGTCATATCATTACTATGCTATCCATTATCTATGTTTATGCATTTCGATTATGCTGCCTATCTCTTGTTGCATTGCATCCTACATAATTAGTACATTCAAACGTACCAACGCATACTCTATGCCTACATGATGATACTATGTAGGAACTGGAGCTCTATTTGGTCATCATCCTCTTGTGTCTAGTGGCTTCCATTCAAGCTAGTTGGTGAGTCCTTATGCCATAGGGCAATATCTATGTTCTTATGCTATGTATTGAAGACTATCGTTCCCTTTTGGTGTTCTTTGACTCTGAGGGTGAGCCTAGTTGTTTGTCTTGGCACCTACTAAGTTCTATGTTAGAGGTTTTGTTGGACAAATATGTATTATGCTTGAGCTTTGACTCATTTATGTTATTCAAGCTATTTAAATATGAGTCTCTCTCGCATAGTCCCAATTTCCCCTTGTTTATGTTTCTTATGATGAACTATCTTGCTTCCGCGACCAAGGATGTGCGATGATATGCTATGAGGCTTGTTTGGGGTTCCTTCAAGTTCCCATTCGCTGGTCACGTCTAGGCCCTAGGCTTGGGTCATAACAGCTTGATAAGGCTATGTAGTCTGTTACGTATGCTACTCTGCTAAAGCCATCTTTTTCGACTGTTAAACCTGTACCTCTAAAGCCTATCTCATATGTACATGGTGAGCTTATTGTCTTATGGGAGGAGAAAGAGATAAACTAGATGGTCATTAACTAAAATCTGGTGTATACTGTTGTTGGAAAATCTTCTTATGGCTGACCGGATATTCAGGATCTTCTAACCTGATACCTAAGCAGTGTGAGTTAGAGGGTGAATGCAAAATTGGACTGCTCAGCAATAGGTATGTGCTTAGGCAGGCCCCTTAGAAGATTATGTTCATTTATTATCAAAGACTACATTTTATATTGCATATAGAGGTAGACTTACCCAATCAAAACCTTGAAAGGGACCCTATGTTTAATCCGGGAGAGGAGACTACAACTGCAATTGCTTGGATTTCATTTCCTTCTCTTCTGGCTAATTTTTGGGAAGAAAATAGTGTTTTCATTGGTGGCAGTAGTTGAAAAGCTTCTACAGGTAGATATGGTCACCAGAAACCAAATGAGGCCTAGTCGTGCAAAGGTGAAAGTGGAGGTGGATCTTCTTGGGAAATTTCCAAATAGGATCAAATTTGGAATAAAAAAGTCAAGTGGGGAAGTAATGGGGAAATGAATAAAGATCAAGTATGATTATATTCCTAAATATTGCAAGACTTGCATGATCCAAGGGCAGATGAACAACAATGATTTGTGGAGCATTTAGAGCTATACAAGAAAAAAGACTTAGAAGAAAAGGGTGTAGAGATGAAGAAGTCGGGTCCTCCGGGCAAGTAGATTAAGAAGGATGAGGGTCGAAAGGAGAATGAAAGTGAAGCACAAAGAATTAGTTCTACAAACCTTGAAGGGGTAAGTGGAGAACAACTAGCAGCAGGTAAAAAATACCATGGGAAGTAGAAGTAAACAAAGTAGAAAGGTGTGGAAAAAGTTAGTTATTCAAACAGACATTCAGTTTGGTGCCTAGGCCAATATTGTGTTTAACAATCCATCTTATGATGAAAAGTCCCACATTGGTAAAATGTAGGAGAGATGATGGGCATATAAATAAACAAGCCTTACCTACTAGTGACACGTCTTAAAGCCATGCCGGCCTAGGTTCCTAGTGGACAATATCACTAGCGGGCTGGGTCATTACAGAGGGAATTAGAGTCACTCTTGTGTTAGCCTTGTCATTGTGGGTCAGAGTTCAACTGAGTTTAGGCAGATACCAGGGAGTTGGTGCAAACCTCAATACTGATTCCTCAATACTGATTCTAGGTGAATCCCATACTGTGGGACAAACCTCTACGAGGATGCGGAGTCCATAGAGAGTGTATATTTAACAACCTATCTTAAGATGAGAAGTCCCATATTGGAAAAACACAAGAGAAATGCTAGGTATATAAGTAAATAAGCCTTATCTACTAGTGATACATTTTAAAGCCGTGCGTACCTCAGCCCAAAGTAGATAATATAACTTGCAGACTAGATCGTTACAGATGGACCTAGGGCCTAGTCATGACATGATGAATGTGACACTCAAAGACATCTGATCCAACCTTCGTGTTCATATCCTAAGCATTCATAAGGTAAAATAAACATAACATAAGATAATAAGCAAGCGGAACGTATCATACTAGAAAAATCATAGTTTTTTTTTAAAGGAAATTGCATCAAAATCCATATATCCAAAATATTCCTCTACATCATAAGATCTTGTTGGGCTCTAGAACATATTTTACTAGCTCACCCCCAAGAAATACATCAAAGAAAGGTAGTAAAGTCTCAATAGGAAATATCATAAAATGGCTTATTCCTGAAGCACGGGAACTCACCAACAATCTTCAAACTCAACTTCTAAGCTAGCCACAAAATGAAATAGTCACATTGTCATCTGTCCCTACATGGTTAGATCAGATAGGCAAAAAAGTATGCACTAGTACGTGAAATGTACTAAATATATAGGTATGATATGAATCAAAGAACATCACAACATAATATGAATATGCATGATTATTAATCAATAGAATAAATACACAATATGAATGCTCAATGCATGTTAAAACCATGAATAGGAGCAACATCAAACCTTTCATAATCCTAGCATATATATGTGGGAATAAGACCATAAATGATATGTAAGACCATGTGAACTATTACATGAAATCTCGATGTTGCCCCTACATCGAGTAAAAGAGTAGTCTACTTTGTAAGGATAGACTATACCTCACCTTACGAGATCCATCCCATTTAGAGAATGCTTTAACATAAAGCTTATGGGTATCTTCCAATTTTGGTGTATGCTTTTCATATGTGGATCCGCTAACATAACACCATATAGGCACATAATAGTCATCACCTATGGTGGCATGTAGTTATGAGAAAGGTACGCATTACATTAAGGACCCCTTAGGTTGAGTCTCCACCTCCAATCTCAATCAATGCTTACTCATATCCCACGGAATACATAATCATGCATATACATACTTTCAACATCATTTGTACCTCATTAAAATTATACTTTCGTAGATTGCAAAATAATCATCATAATTCTTTATGAAAACATCTTATGTCATAGGAATAGTCTATCCACTTAGCTTTCCACATAGTGTAGGTAAACTTCTCACCTACTTATCATGATCATGAAACATTGGGGTTTTAATCGCCCTCATCATCATAACATCATTATTATATTAACATTATCATTCATTATCATTAAAACATGCTTTTATATATTCGAGATCATAGTCATGAACATCATAGCTTTATCATAGGAGACTAGGACTACGTATGGGTTCATGAACAATTGAGTCAAAAGCGTTCAATTCGATGAAATTCATATAGGAAACATGCAATTAAAATCAATTTGAATTATTAGTAAAGGAACTCACATCAATTCATTAAGCCCTAACCATACATACCCAAAATCATATACTTTTACTTGAAAATCATAGAAATCATGTAATTCTTCACACTTCATGCATATTTAGGTACAATAAGCATGAAATATTCATAATTTATGCATTGAGAATTATACATAAAGTCCCATGAGAAATCATCATGAAACTTTGATAAAAACAAGATTTTGAATTCATGGATGAAACTAATCCATGAATGAAGCCCTACATACCTCAAGTGACATCCTTAAGAATTGGAGTAGTAATATCTAGAAATCCTTAGCAAAGCTTCGAACCCTCACTTCAACGGAGTCCTTATTCTAGACTAAGAAATATTTGAGAACCTGTTGAGAGAACTGTAAGGATGAATGAATTTGAATGAGTTGGGAGTATGATTTATAGGAGTTAGGTATATTTAAGTAAGTTCGGAGGGCCTAATGACGTAGTTTAGGAGTTAAATAAATTGAAAATACCAAAATTCCCCTTTATTAGTATCTGCTGGAGCCATCCACGAGAACCCACCACGAGCCATAGTTCCACCTATGGCTCGTGCCTTGGCTCTAGAACCTACGCCAAAAATGTTGAGCTACTGCATCTCAATCGTGAACACAAAGAATGACCCCTCGTTACTTTCATGGACCGTAAGTCGCTTCATATAGTAGTCCAAGACATAGAAAAATTTCCATCGTTTAGAGGTCTCTTTGACAAGGCCATTCATAGGCCGTGGTCCCATGGATGACACATCCTGCTAATCGTAGGTCAACTTCTAGAAACCTAGAAATTTTCCATCTTTTGGGCACCTTTGCATGATCCCCTTCCACAACTTGTGGTTTCATCTACGAGCCATGGATTGGATCATAAGTCCCAACAGTGCTAAATTTCTTTAACTGTCTAGTTTCTAGGGCCATCAACATGAGGGTTGTTACAATACCTCCCCCTTGTGCTCATTCGTCCTCAAATGAGACAGAAACATGCTTGAATAGATTAGTAACATAGTCATCGTCATAAGATATATGCAAAAATGCAACTTATTTATCATTTTCATAAAATCATCAAACTTATACATCAAATCATTCAAAACAATTTTCATGATCATGCATACATGCAACATAACAAGGAAACACGTACTCATGAGAACTTTGGAGGAATAGATCATATTAGGTACCTTTGGCTAGAAGGAAAGATGTAGAGATATTGTTTCATCATGTCTACATCAGTCTCTCAAGTAGAATGCTCAACTTGTTGGTCTCTCCATAACACTTTGACGGATGCAGCCTCTTTATTTCTCAACCTCTTCACTTGACGGTCCAAAATCTCAACTGGTACATCTTCATAAGTCAAATCCTTTTTGATAATCACATCCTTTAATTGACCAATGGAATTAGGATCACCCATGCATTTTCTTAACATCAACACATGAAACACCGGATGAACCACAACAATTCCATCGGCAAATATATCTCATAAGCTACTTTCTTGATTATCTTCACTATCTCATAAGGTCCCACATATAGAGGACTCAATTTGCCCTTTTTGGCAAAGTGCATTACCTCTTTAATTGGAGAAACCTCCAAGTACACCCAATCACCTTCATCAAACTCTAGATCTCTTCTTCTAACATCGGTATATGACTTTTAACAACTTTGGACAACCCTTAACCTTTCCCTTATGGCCTTCACTTTTCCCATGGCATCAAGTACCAAATTTGGTCCAATCAAGGACATCTCTCCAACCTCAAACCATCTTACTATTGACCTACATTGCCTATCATATAAGGATTCAGACGATGCCATACCAATATTTGAGTGAAAACTATTGTTATAAGCGACTCAATAAGAGGTACGTGATCGTCCCAACTTCCTTTGAAATAAAGCACACAAGCCCTCAACATATCTTCCAACGTTTTGTATTGTCCTTTCGACTTATCCATCCATTTGAGGATGAAATAAGGTACTTAGCTTCACCTTCATATCGAGGCCATCTTCCAACGTTTTGTATTGTCCGTTCGGCTTGTCCATCCATTTGAGGATGAAATAAGGTACTTAGCTTCACCTTCATATCGAGGCCCTTTTGGAACAACTTCCAAAATAAAGAGTAATTAAACATCTCTATCTAAAATAATGGACAACGGTACCCCATGTAACCTAAGCAATTATTGAATATAGACCTTAGCATAATCCTAGGAACCATAAGAATTCTTTATCGACAATAAGTGAGCTTTTTTATGTCATTCTATCTACAACCACCCATATTAAGTCAAATTGCCTCCTAGTCCTTGGCAAACCCATGATAAAATTCATATACACTTCCTCCCATTTCCAAGTAGGTATCTGATGTCACTCAACCTAACTACACAAAGGTCGAAGGGGCTCTGCATAATAACCCCACTTTAGAGATTGGGGTTGATTCCACAGGGAGTCATTGTTCAAGGTGAAAGTGACTCATTGGACCAAGTAATTGTAGGATCTAAGGGGTTGCAATAATCAAAACACTGTTTAGCTAACAAGTTCTAATTATTGAATAAAACAACTATTAAGGGAAGATGTTGGGGATGTGCAAATATGGGCAGTAATCTAACAAATGGGTCTAGATACTTGACTACATGAGTTGATATCGAGTGAATAGGCTAGGTTGCTTGTAACCCAAATCACCTATGATATATAGGTACTTCATATGAATTAGCTATGATATCACACACAGACCACCGAGGACACACTTGGCCTAAGAAGTCGAGCAAAACACCTACTACCTTGGCCATTGAATCCATCAATGTGGATATCAATTGAAACCCTATAAGATTTTCAACCATTATATTCATTCCATACTCTAATAGTCCTAGCTAAGGTGACAATAAGAGATCTAAGACAAAACCCCAAGTTTGCAACCTTGAAATTTATACGTTAAACTTAGGAAAGAATATAAATTCACCCAAATCAACTGCACAGTAGTCAAAATATCGCAAACCCATTAAGTAAATTAAAGATCTATATCAAAAGTACACCCTAACATGGGGTTTTTAGCCACACATGTCAGAAATTAAAGATTAAATATCATATATAGTAGTAGAAGTCATGGGTAACAATATTGAAATATAAATCAATTGATTATCACCATATAATCTTCTCCAATTTGATGCCTTGAAGCTTTAAAACCCTAGTCTTCCTTGTACTTTAAGAGGAAATTTCTATGTACTACTACTGCAGTGTAATTGTTCTTATATGGAATAAATAGAGAATGTACAATCCTTTCTAAAATTGCTAATATACTCTATACAAATGTGTGAAATTTTGTGCTGCGAAATGCCATTCGGCGATCAAGGCTGACTATCCGTTGAGCACTCTGGCAATGCGCTAAATATGCACCTAACCACTTTCTTGTGCATCCTTATGAGGCTTCTTTCGCTACAACATTAGGCGATGCCTCTTTATTCTGCCTTTCCAATTTGGCGATGCACTAAATTATTCTTCATATCACATTTTTGTTAGTGTTTTGGGGCTTTGGGTGTTGCAACTTTAGGTAATCTCTTGTGCTCTTTGGCATGTTACCAAGTATGCTTTGCGACGTCAATCCTGACTGCACTTCTGACTTGACCCGGAACATTCGTTACTGCATAGTTAGGTGATCTCCATGAACGTTCGGTGGATCATCGAGGATGTCGGCGACACCACTTTTCACTGTCTTTCAACACTTTTGCTCACTTTCTAGGATTCCACTAAGTCTTGCCCTTTTGTGTAGTTTTAAGTCCATTTTCTGTCATAGCACATGCATATTTGTTAGCAATTGGAACTAAGGGCAATGTTTCTTTGTAATTTATCCCTAAAATAAGTCTGATATATGGACTCATCAACACATGAACATGAGATTTTACTTGCCCTCAAGGAAATGAAACATCCAAATAGGGCCATAGGGAGCAACACATACATTTTCACTTTTTTCATCCTTTCTCGAACTTCCACAAACCATTTATGTGACCTTAAAGCCTTGAAAGATGGCTAAGGAGTAATCAAAATATGGCTATGCTCAAAACTACTCATGTAGCTACTACTCACTAGCAAAAACATCACCATTTGCCCTCAGGCCAATGAAGATCCTAAAGACTCAAGATTATGCCATTGATTTATGGAGGATTTCTTCAACTCTCACTCCCTCAAATGAGAAATAACATGTAAGCTTTAATGCCTTCAAGCCAAAGAAGATCTGAACACCCAATATTATGCCATTGATTTGTAGAGGATCTCTTTAACGCTTACTCTCCCAAATGAGAAATAACATGTAAGCTTCAAGCCATAGGCTTGCCCTTATTCTCAATCAGAGTTCACTTGACTTTCTTTCAGACTAGAAACCCAAAGGACTTTGCTAGGACTATAATATAGGGTAAAGGTTGGGGGAGGATAACATATGGTCAATAGTGGCACATCCTTCCTTAAAATCTACATGTTATTTTAAAGCACAAAGGTTCTTTTGGTTACCTTTTCGTTCATCTCATTCTTGACATCTCTTTATCTTTTGATTCATCATCCTAAGAGTCTCCCTTTTGTCTTTTTTTTTTTATCAACAAGACTTTCTTTCTCTCTTTTTTTGGAGGGTTCTCAATTTTCAAACTTTTTGTTTCTCATCTTTTCTTTTCATTTTCTTCTAGGACTCTTCGATGTCTTTCTTTCATTCTCACCCTTCTTTTTTTTCGACTCTTTCATGGGAGATACTTCCTTATTCCTACTAACCACCCATAACTTAACCTTTGGCCACTGCTTTAATTGAAAGTTCAAGGAGGGATTGGTAAGGAACAAAAAGGACTTTTCTTTCATAAATTTGAGTCAAGATTACAAGGTTGCCAAAGAAGGGGTTAAGGCTCAAAAGGGGTTCACTAAGGATGCACTTCACTGCAAATAGATGTCATATGATCAAATTGGACTAATGGAACCAAAGAAGGCCTAAGGTTCTATCCTAATCTAGAATTAACCAAGTCACTTAAGACAAATCTAGCAAGTTCTAGATGATGCAATACAAGCATTTCAACAAGATAATTAATCCCACATTGACAAAATGGCTTTGCATTCAAACAATGGTAACACACTTGTAGTTTTTTGATCATTGCATATCCAAGTTCAATTGCTCACATAGTCAAATCAAGATTCCTCAAATCCATTCGGGGATTGATTTATCAAGAAGGGACTAATTGGTGAGTACATGCTCCTCGTCGGTGGCACTATCCGAATCAAAGATATGGATTATCAATGCTCAGATTGTTAAGGACTAGAGACACGACATTTTATTCAGACACTTGTCATTTATGCACGGGGTTTGCTAAAAAGTTTGCAATCATTCATTCATCCAACAAAAGAAATAACAAAAATAAACACTACCCTATGATAACCCAAATTAAAATTTATATATAGCCCAAAAAGTTAAAAATTGTCTAGATATTCATCAACAACACTGTTTATCAAAATGAAATACCATCATTGTCTCATCAAAATTAAAAATATCTAGAAGATAAGGAATTGCTCAAGCTCACCCGCTCCTAATAAAATAAACATTTCCCTCAATGTGCAATGGACAACAAAATGTAAGCCTAAGAGAAAGTAGTGAGTGTGAGAATCTCCGTGTCAAGTCAATCCTACTGTGGTGATGGTGGTGGTGGAGCTTAAGCAGATGTCATGGGGGAATCACTACCCTTTTGTACTGGTGTACTCTTGAGGTAAATGTCGGGCCTATTAGGCTCAGGTGCACTTACACTGAATGTGCCAATCATAGATTGATCTAGAAGCGAAGTTGCAAGCACTGCATCTACCATCTGATTCTTCACTCCATCTAGCTCATCTTGGTCGTCTTGGCTTTGTTTCGCTCCCAATGACTCCTCATCAGTCTCCGGGGTGCTTACCTCCGATTCTCATTGCTGCTATCACCTGGAGTCTCTACATTTAGCCCTTCATTTGGGGTCGTAGCTACATCCACTTTGAGGGGTGGATCTTCTAGCCTATCAAAAAATGTGCTCAAGTTAATGGATCGGAGAGATGTCACCTCCTTCTTAAATTTATCAATATCAGCTTTCAAAGCTGATGCGTCTGCACCACCACCCTTCTTCTAACCTCCCATCATTCTTTTTGTCAAACTCGCTAACTCCTTCCCATGGTCATCAATCGTACCCTTAAGCCTATAATCCTCAGATTGTGAGCCTCTATTAGCTCACAAATTTAGCCTTCACATATGGCTTCAAAGCCTTGGCTATGGTTGTCTTAACTATCTTTGGCACAGACGACTCAACCTTTGTAAACTAAAGATCAGGGGCTTTGTTCAAGCAGCCAAATGCGAAAATAGTGGCCCTAGAAAAGGGTTTATCATTTGTGCCTTCTATTTCTTTAGATAGAACAGGGGTAGAAGAAGAGTGTGCAGTGGGTGAGGAAGAAGATACACCTGCCTTAGTGTCCAACTCTTCAGCTCTAGAGTCAAGAGGCTCAACATCAATCAGCGGCGTTGTGTCAACCAACTTCATCCTAGCCCTTTCCTCCCCA
>JAPFFP010045601.1:0-11530 GCA_026153255.1 Solanum medicagineum | reverse complement strand
CGCGTCGATGCTAGTGTGATAGCTAATGTTGTAGGCAAACTCAATCAATGGAAGATAATCATCCCAAATACCCTTAAGCTCCAAGATACAAGCCCTAAGCATATCCTCAAGTGTTTGAATGGTTCTTTTGGCTTGGCCCTCCATTTGAGGGTGAGAGGCCGTACTAAGGTGAACTTTTGTACCAAGACCCCTTTGAAAAGACATCCAAAAGTGTGAAGTGAATTTTGCATCATGATCCGATATGATACATAAAGGAACCCCATGTAACCTCACTAACTCATGGATGTACAACCTTGCATACTCTTCAGCCCCATATGTGGTCTTAACTTGTAGAAACTGAGCCAATTTCATGATCCTATCAACCTCACCCAAATGGAAACAAAACCTTTTCTAGTCTTGGGAAACCCAACCATAAAATCCATACTAATCACCTCCCACTTCCAAGTAGGAATCTCTATGTCTTGGGTTAGGCCACCCGGCCGTTGATGTTTGGCTTTGACTTTTTGATAACTATGACAACCAGAAACGAATTTGGCAATGTCCCTCTTCATGCCTCCCCAGCAATACACATCCCTCAAGTCTCTATACATTTTGATGGAACCCGGGTAGAGAGAATAAGAAGAATTATGGGCCTCATCAAGGATTTTCTCCCTCAAACCATCAACACCAGGCACACACAATCTACCTTGGTAACTAATGTCACACCCAAAGTCCCGTTAAGGCGGACTAGCACCCGTTGCCAATAAGGCTCGGGAGAACCTACCTATATCTATGCACATTCTATATTTATTATAAAGGATTTCTACATTCAACTAGCTTTCAAGAAAGTAAACAGTAATAATAAGCGAAAAGGAAATGCATATGACTAGGTAGTTAGGGCCACATTGTCTAAAGTACAAGACATGACCATACTTTAATTTACATCGTCTACAAAACCTCTAGATAAGAAAAAGTATTTGATAAGGTTCGGGACAGGCCCCGCCTCGACTAACTAACAATACACAAATATAGGCCCTAGACACACACACAAAGGCCCGAACCAACCTGGAGCACAGTCACAACAGCTGGATATCCTGTACTTCTACTGGGGAGATCTACTAGGGCCTATACCTACAACATGAAATGCAGGTCCCCTGTTAGGGATGTTAGTATGAGATAGTGTACTGAATATGTAAGGTAGGAAATATTGTATACGAAGTAACAACTCAAATGAAATTATGCACTGGTGTAAGGATAAGAGACCACCTTTAGTAATACTGTGGAATCATGTACTTTTTGTCCTTTATATTACTTTACCTTTACTGTATAATCTGTGCATAACATGTAATACAAAGGACCAGCTGATCAGTGGCAAATCTATATCGGGATCAGCCCAATGCTAGGCTTTTCCTTTCACCCTTGAGCTATCCCCCGTAATGGGATCGGCCCTAGCACCCATCAATAAGTAACTTACTTTACTTTATCTTTTAATTATTTTTGTGATGATTCTTTTGGTGGACATAAGATTTGAGTTGTAGGATTGTAGGTATGGCATGTGACATGTAAATAATCATAAAAGACAATACCATAATGAAAGGAGTAGGTAAGACAAGTAATGAAATGCGTAGGAGATGAAACAACACATGAACTTTGTTACCAGTGAGAACTCGTGTATCTTGGTATTCAAGTATGTATGCAGATTTTCAAATAATTATGTATGGGAGCATATGTACATGTGAAAGATTGGAGACACAGTTAGTAGTTGCACCGGAGTTAATAAGTGTGTCTATGTTCCAAGGAGGGATCTATGTTTCATGCCAAATAACACGAAATCAAGTAGCCTTACATACCTCATTGTACAACCTTGCTATTACCTTGAAATAACCTTCCTTTCCTCCAAATATTCATCTACAGTATAATAGGTTGTAAAACTAGTATTAGCAGCTAATTGATACATCTTGGTAGCCCAGTTTCATAAAAAAAACAACACACGGGCAGCAAGCTGCATTATGAACCCGAGTGTATTCTTAAAAACTTTCCGCCTCTAATAGTATTTTCTAACGCACATTCTCATATACATATCATGTGTAGTCTATTTTAGTTCCATAACTGTCTTACAACAGCCCACAAAGTACAACACATAACAATTATACACAACATACAAGTAGGCAGCATAACCTTACGTCGTCTCGCCACATTTAAAAGTCAACAATCCCAAATCTGTTTTAAATTCAACCAAACTGTAACATATTCATGTATAAGATCAGACTTAAAGAAGTCCAAAAATAGTCTCAAAGTAGATGGAGTTTGTGGAATAACAATCCCTGATCATAATCCCACAAGTTTCTTCTAAGAGTACAATTGAGATATCCTACAATAAGTCATTTTTGCGGACTGTAACAGTGGTGAAGCAACCTGGTTAAAACATAAGTCTTACTTCATAGTTCAGCTAATCAAAACAGAAAAGCCTCTCAATTGAAAAGAAAAGTGCACAACAATCCTTAGGACACATGTTGTCATAATTTCCAGCACAAGCATAACTAGCATATACTTCTTGCTTTTCATGAAAAAAACCATACTAAATACACAAGTATAATTCTTATCCTTACCTTTAAGGTTGATGGCCTCTTTAAGAACCCTAAAATCTTCTTGTGACTGCTTTACAAATTCAAGAAAGAGTAACAAAGAAACTTTGTGAAAGCTTACAATTTTCCTTGTCTAAGAATGACTTAAAGGTGCTTCTTGTAAGCCCTTTTAATGGATTTCTTTGGCCGACTTTCTTTTAAATTTTAGGCCTTACTTTATTAAGTTATAATGTACCATTTTTTCCCTTTCACTTGGGCCTTATTAGGTGCAAATTTGTTGGGCCTTGGCTGCCCACTTTTCCCCTTTCTCCTTAGTTTTGGTCTAATTCAACAAGTGAGTTGTGTTGTAAATGGGCCCCTATCTCTATTCTTCTTGGGCTGAAAATATTTTCCATTTCTGATACTAAAACATGGGTTAAATTTACACCCTTAACATGGACTTTATTGATTATTGGACTTGGACAGATTCGGCATTGGTCCTCGTCTCCGGCTAGCTAGGAAATTTAAGCTAAGAAAGTAGGTGACTCAGCTGATAGCTTCCTAACTCCCATAAGCACCTCACTTCTTTCACTTTGTTTAAGGCTTTGATGTCCGTCATTCGAGGTAAAACTTATATACACTCACTCATCTTAAACGTTTGACGTACATATAGTCCTCTAATCTGAAACTCAAGCACTTTTAGAAATTGTCGCTAATTTGGCCAAGCCACATCATGTTCCATTTGCATAGAACTAGTACATGTAAGATTTGGGGTGTTATATCCTCCCCCCTTAGGAACATTCATCCTTGACTGTTAGGATGAATGGATAGCTTAACCAAGTTTAAACCTTTACCTAAACAAACTTTTGACAACACCAAAAGCATTCAATTACACGTACCTATTAGTACCCCAACTCTGTATGTTGGGCATCCTCTTTAGCTTCAAATAAGTAAGGGTATTTTAATTTCATCGCTTCCTCAGCATCTCATGTTATCTCTTCTGCCTGCTAGTTCGTCCAAAGTACTTTTACTGAAGCTATTTCTTTTTTCGTTAGCTTCTTAACTTGACGATCTAGAATAGCAGCAGATACCACTTCATAGGTGAGATCTTCTGTAACCTGAACATCTTCAATAGGAGTGATACAGGATAGGTTAACTATGCATATTCGACGCATTGAAACATGGTAAACTGGATGAACAATATAAAACTTTTGGGGTAGCTTTAGTTCATATGCAATCTACTCAAACAGCTTAATAATTTTGTATGGACCTATGTACCGTTTTCTCAGTTTTCGTTTCTTGCAAAATCTCATAACCCCTTTCATTGGAGACCCCTTCAAAAATACCCAATCCCCCACTGTGGATTCCAGTCCTGTCCTCCTAGTATACATATATGATTTGTGATGACTTTGGGCAGTTTCTAGCCACTGTTGTATTACCCTAACTTTTTCCATGGCTTGTTGTACTAGATCTGGCCCAAGCATGGTGGTTTCAGCCACTTCAAACCAACCAGTTGGTGACCTACATTTTCTTCCATATAAATCTTCATAAGGTGCATCTTGATACTCGAGTGGGTAGCTATTATTATAGGCTAATTCAATAAGTGGCAAATCATCCACCCAACTACTTTTAAAGTCCAACGCACAAGCTCGTAAGATATCTTCAAGTGCTTGAATAGTGCATTCTGCTTGACCGTCTGTCTGAGGGTGGAAAGTTGTACTAAAATTCACTCATGTCCCTATACTCATTCGGAAGGACTTCCAAAACTTTGCAGTGAATTGAGCTCCCCAATCATATATAATTGAGATTGGGCCCCATGTAGCCTGACTACCTCTTTGAGGTATAGCATGGCATACTCTTCGGCTATATAATCACTCTTAATTGGCAAGAAGTGTGCTGACTTTGTGAGTCTATGAACTATTACCCATATAGAGTCAAAACTTCTTAAAAGAACGAGGCAACCTCGTAACAAAATCCATGTTGATCATATCCCACTTCTATGTTGGAAGCCCTATACTCTGCATATAGCCTCCCAGCTTTTGGTGCTGTACTTTGACTTTTTGGCAATTTAGACACTGAGCCACAAATTCCGCAAGGTCTTTTTTCATGCCTACCCACTAAAACATTCCCTTCAGGTCATGATACATCTTAGTTGATCCTGGGTGGGTGGAATATCTAGAATGATGGGCTTCCGTTATCCTTTTTCTTAGTCTATTAATATCAGTCACATAATATATTTTGGCAATAAAGTACTCCCAAACTAGCTAGTTTTCTAGATCCTTGGCCACACCTTGACTTACCATGGCCTGATCATCAATATTCATGATTGCCTTACAACTCAAAGCATCGGCTACCACATTTGCTTTCCCTAGGTGGTATAATATATCAACGTCATAATCCTTTATTAGCTCTAGCCATCTCTGCTGCCTTAAATTTAGGTCTTTCTGCTAAAACATGTACTACAGGCTCTTATGATTAGTATATATGTCTACGTGAACCCCATATACATAGTGGCACCATATTTTCTGCAACCGCTGCAAGCTCAAGATCATGTGTTGGATAGTCTTTCTCATGCGGGCGTAATTGTCTAGAGGCATAATCAATTACCCTACCATGATGTATCAGTGGAGACCCTAAGCTGACTCCCAGTGTAGACCCCTCGGTACATTCTTGAAGTACTAGCACAGGTGCAGAAGTTAGATTATTTTTCCACTCTTGGAAGCTCCTTTCACATAGATCATTCCATTGGAACTTAGTTGCCTTATGTGTCAACTTTGTTAGAGGTGCATAAATAGAAGAAAAACCTTCGACAAATCTTCTGTATAACCTGCCAACCCTAGGAAGCTCCAAACTTCCATGGGAGTTGTTGGCCTTTACCAAGATTTCGCAGCCTCTATCTTTTGTGAGTCAACCCTTCTTCCCTCATCGAACATAATATGACCTAAGAAAGCCACTGATTATAACCAAAATTCACATTTAGAAAACATGGCATACAACTGTCGTTCATGAAAAACTTGTAACACCTGTCATAAGTTATTTGCTTGGTTGTCTTCTGACCCTGAATATACAAAAATATCATTTGTACATACTATCACCAACACATCCAAGAATAGCTTGAATACCATGTTCATCAGATCCATAAAAAATTGTTGGTGCATTCGTTAGCCCAAATGACATAACAAGAAATTCAAGGTAACCATAGCATGTCCTACAGCTGTCTTGGGAATATCTTTCTCCTCCACCCTCACTTGGTGATAACCTGATCTCAAATCAATTTTTGGAAAACATTTGGCACCTTATAACTGATCAAATAAATCAACAATCATGGGGAGGGGTATTTAGTTTTAATTGTCACCCTATTCAATTATCGATAGTCGATACACATTCTGAAAATACCATCCTTTTTACGTACAAATAACACTGGTGCACCTCAAAGGGACACAATAGGTCCTATACAACCTTTCTCAAATAAATCTTTTAACTAATCTTTTAATTCACGCAATTTTGCTGGGGCCATTCAATATGGAGTGATGGAAATAGGTTGAGTTCCTGAAGGTAAGTCATTACAAAAATCTACTTCCCTTTCTGGAGGTAAGCCCGGAAGATCTTCAAGGACCACATCAACAAATTCATTCACTACTGTAACAGATTGAAGAGTTGGTGATTCTACCTCCATATCCCTCACTCTAACTAAATGACATGTATATCCCTTAGGTATCATCTTTCTTGCCTTAAAATAAGAGATAAACTTACCCTTTGTTGCCCCACTATTGCCTTCCCATTCAAGAACTGCCTCATTATGAAAGTGGAAGTACACTCTCTTAGTTCAGTAATCCACAGTGGCATAACATTAAGCTAACAAATCTGTACCCATTATAACATATAATTCCACCATTTCTAGATTAATAAGGTCATCCAATGTGTCACGGTCACAAACAGTTACTACACAGTAATCATAAACCCTTCAAGTCATAATGGATTTACAGATTGGTGTAGACACTTCAAATGGTTTGTTCAATAATTTGGGTGTTTTAACTTTAACTAAACTATATATAACATACTCACACATAAAATCAGCCTTAAAGCAGTCAAAAAATAGTCCCAAAGTAGGTGAAGGTAATGGAACAACAATCCCGATCATCAGCCCATAAGTTTCTTCTAAGAGTACAATTCAATAAGTCATTTTTGCAGACTTTAATAGTGGTGAAGCAGCCTGGTTACATCACTACCAAACTAAAACTTGTTAAAAACATAAGTCTTACTTCATAATTGAGCCAACAAACAAGAGAAAAGCCTCTTAATTAATAAGAAAAGTGCACACCAATCCTTAGGACACATGCTGTCCCAATTTCCAGCACAAGCATAACTAACATATACTTGTTGTTTTTCATGAAGAAACCATGCTAAATAAACAACTATAATTACTTACCTTTACCTTCAAGGTTGAGGGCCTCTTTAAGAACCCTAAAAGCTTCTTGTGGCCTCTTTACGAAGTCAAGAAAGAGTAACAAAGAAACTTTGTGAAAGCTGAAATTTTTTCATGTCTAAGAATGACTTAAAGGTGCTGCTTGTAAGACCTTTTAAAGGATTTCTTTGGCCAACTTTCTTTTACATTGTAAGCATTATTTTATCAAGTTAGTAATGTACCATTTTTCCCCTTTCACTTGGGCATTATTGGGTGCAAATTTGTTGGGCCTTGGCTGCCCACTTTTCCCCTTTCTCCTATATTAGTTTTGGAAGAATTCACCAAGTGTGTTGTGTTGTACTTGGGCCCCTATCTCTATTCATCTTGGACTGAAAATATTGTCTATTCATGATGCTAAAACATGGGTGAAAGTTACACCCTTATCATGGACACTATTCAACATCGGGCTTGGACAGATTCGGCATCGGGCCTCGTCTCCGTCTAACTAGCAAATTTAAGCTAAGCAAGTAGGTGACTTACCTGCTAGCTACCTAAGTCCTACAAGCACCTCACTTATTTCACTTTGTTCAAGGCTGTCACCTCCTTAATTTGACTTAAAACTCATATACACTCACTCGTCTTTAATGTTAGATGTACAAATAGTCCTCTAATATGAAACTCAAGCACTTTTAAAAATGGTCGCGAATTTTGCCAAGCCACATCACATTCCATTTGAAGAGAACTATTACATGTGAGATGTGTGATGTTACCCCTAAGGTCACCATCTCCCCCTTGGGAGAAAACCTATACCTTGCCCTCTTTCACCAAGGCCTTCAATCTAAGCAAGGAGGAGTCAGGATCTTGTTTTGCTATCACCTCATTACTCTATTGAGAGTTAAACCCATCAACAACAACACCACCATCATCACAAACCTCTTCCAACCTAAACCCCAATCTAGCCAATTGATGCACCACCCTAGCCATTTCTTTATCACAACAATTAATATGAGCTAGGCTACCATAGAATCCCTACTCAAAGTATCCACCACAACATTTGCCTTACCCGGATGATAATGCACACTCATCTTCTTTGCCTCAAGTTGAGATCTTTTTGAGTGAAGACATATTGGAGGCTCTTGTGATTGGTGAACACATTAACATACACCCCACACAAGTAGTGACACCAAATCTTTAATGGAAACACAACGGCCACTAATCCTAGATCATAGGTAGGGTAATTCCTTTCTTGTACCTTGAGTTGTCTAGAAGCATAAGCTATGACCTTACCATTTTGCATCAAAACACAACCCAAACCAACCCGGAAGCATCACAATACAACACAAACCCCTCAAGGCCATCCGGTAGTGACAATATAGGAGCGGACACAAGCTTTTCCTTCAATGTTTGGAATCTTCTCTCACATTCATCTGTCCACACGAACTTAACCTTCTTTTGAGTCAATTTTATCATAGGGGAAGCAATGGAGGAGAACCCATTTACAAACCTTCTATAATAACCCGTTAGGCCCAAGAAACTCCTAATATTCGATGGTGTCACTGGTCTAGGCCAAATGCTAAGCACATCGATTTTCTTAGGATCCACTTTTATATCATCCCTCGACACCACATGACCCAAGAATGCAACCTCCTTCAACAAAAATTCACACTTTTCATATGTGGCATACAATTTATCATCCTTCAATCTTTGCAACACAACCCTCAAATGCCCCATATGCTCCTCCCTACTATGTGAATAGATTAATATATCATTAATGAAGACCACAACAAAGGAACCAAGGCAAGGTTTGAAGACTCCATTCATTAGGTCCATAAAGATGGCCGGTGCGTTGATCAAGCCAAAAGACATACCACAAATTCATAATGCCCATACCTAGTCCGAAAAGTTGTTTTGGGAGTATCACATTCCCTCACCCTCACTTGATGATACCTGGACCGAAGATCAATCTTAGAGAAATAGGTACCACTATGCAATTGGTCAAATAAATCATCAATTCTTGGAAAAGCATACCTATTCTTGATGGTGACCCTATTGAGTTGTTGGTACTCAATACACATCCTAAGGGACCCATCCTTTGTCATTAAAAACAACACTGGTGCATCCCAAGGTAATTGGCTAGGTATAATAAATTCGTTCTCCAACAAATCCTTCAATTGTTCCTTTAACTCCTTCAACTCCGCCGGGGCCATACGGTAAGGGGGAACGGATAGGTTGAGTATCGGAGAGGAGGTCTATACAAAAATCTATTTCCCTTTTGGGAGGAACACTAGGAAGGTCATTTGGGAAGACATCAATAAACTCATTTACAACCGGAACTGACTCTATAGAAGGGACTTTAGACTCCACATCCCTAACCCTCACAAGACGGTAAAGACACCCCTTAGAGATCAACTTACGGGCTTTAATTCAAAAAATGAATCTATCCTTGACCACCACATCTTGACTTTCGCACTCAAGGACAGATTCATTAGGGAATTGAAACTTGACCCTATGGGTTCTAGAATAAATAGAAGCATACTAAGCATGCAACCAATCCTTCCCAAGAATGACATCAAAATCAAGCATGTCCAATTCAACAAGATCACAAGGCAACAACTTATGCAAAATGCAAATAGGACAACTTCTACATACCTTCCTAGCAACAATAGAGGTACCAATAGGAATAAACACTTCATATAGCTGATGCAAAAACTCAGGGTCAACATGGAACTTTTGGGAAACAAAAGGGGTAACAAAAGAAAGAGTGGCACTCGGATCAATCAAAGCATATGCATCAAAGTAAAAGATATTTAACATATCGGTAACAACATCAGAAACCTCACAACCACTTGCCTCCCATGTAGAGCAAAAAATCGATTGTGCCTTGGGGCACCACCTTGAGGACCACCTCTACCCAATGGAACTGCATTTACACCACGGCCCTTACCATTGTTTCTTGGACAATCCACCCTTTTGTGACCAAGCTCCCCACAATCAAAGCATGGATTAGAATCCTTCAAACATGGGCCCTCATGACTCTTCCCAGATGTACGACACCCCTGAATGGGAGCCACACCACTAACACTTTGCGGCCTAGGGAAGTTATTGGCAAACCCCTTATTAGTAGCATGAGAAGACCCTTGGCCTTGTTGAGACCGACCACCCCTTTGGAACTTACCCCCAAGACGGGCCCTCTTTGCCTTATGCCCCCTTCTCTCCCTCAACTTTTCCTCCTCCATTTTCTTGGCATATGTCATAAATCGAGATAAGTCCATGTTACTACTTAGTAAGGCAGACCAACATTTCTCACTCACCAAGTCGAAGACCCCCATTGCAAATTTATTCATCCTAGATCTAGGATTGGCCACCAAATGGGGAGCATACTTTGGAAGTTAATTAAATTTGAGGGCATACTCCCTCACACTCATAGCACCTCGTTTCAAGTTCATAAACTCTACCAACATTGCTTCACTAAGCTCAAGAGGGAAAAATCAATTAAGGAAATCTAATTTGAACTCCTCCCAAAGCACCATATAACCATTTCCCTTATCCCCTTTCCATTGATCATACCATATTTGGGCTAGCCCTTTGAGTTGGTATGCCGCCAACTCTGCCTTTTCATTTGGCCCAACACCCATGATATTCAAGATCTTGTAGATCTCATCAATGAACTCTTATGGATCTTCATCTACCTTTGACCTATAAAACACCGGATGATTCATCCTCATGAAGTCCCTTACCCTAGGTCCTATGGTAGTGTCCAACAAACTCCTCTAATACTTAGATAAGAGCGGGGGCCAAGACAAAGCAACCGGGCTCACCCTCATAGTCAAATAGACAATAAAGAAGAATATCTCAATACACATTAAGACCAACATAGAATAAGGTCCCCGAAGTAAAGGACTCACCAACTAGCTTCAGTAGTATCGAACTAACCACGTGGAGGATGAGCATGATCAACTTGTGTATTGGTTCCCATATGGTGATATCATGTATGCAAGAGTACGTGTTAGCACGTTTAAATGTACTGATATGTAAGCTGGCATGCAACAAGGGATAGGTATCATAATCAAATGCATAATAATAGGAAATAGGCATAATATAATAGTGTGGTATGTATGATCAATGCATAAGTAAACATGGTTAACTCATGCTCATGTAGGATATCATATGTGTAGAAGAGACCAAACTATCTTTCCAAAGTACAAACCCCTTGGTAGGTAAGTAATGATCCCACCCCATCACTTAGGTGGTGAGGTACAAACCCATCACTAGCTTGATGAGTACGGAAGCCCATCTGTTACCCTGACACTTGGTCCCCTCGGATTGGGCATGGTCTAATGCAACACTTTATATAGAATTTATCATATACATAAGTTTATTTCATCATCATAACATCATTCATATCATTTCTCATGCTTTGGACCTTAAATTCCTCAAGAAGCCATAGTCAGACATTTTATTAAACACTTGACAGGTGTGTAATTGGGGTACAAGACCATGCAATTTATAGATGGAGCTAGAAAATTCATTATAAAACCATCAATAAACACCTTGCAGCACCCCCAAGAAATATATATCAAAC